>JAPDDO010000466.1:0-219940 GCA_027422415.1 Schizothorax lantsangensis
TACTGCTGAATTCTATTTGGTATTTTTAACGGTTGTTTTTTTTGTTTTGCTCAATTCTCAGGATGTGAACTTTTTCTCTCAATGCTATAAAAATATGTAATATGTTCAAGCTCTGAACAATTCGTTTCTTGTTCTGTTTACATAACACTGCTACACAAATAAATGTACTGTATAAATTCAAATGTGCATATTCTTTTTCTGTGTAATATATATAGACTTTTCCCAGTAAACATTTACCTACCGTTGAAATCAACCTGTGAACACATGTGTGGCCCAAATTGGTAGCACCTAGGGCCCGGTCAATTTTGTCCCATATAACAACACGCCATCTGCTGAGAATCTTTTATTTGCTGGCAATTTTAATTCTATTTAATGTGCAAAAAACATGCTGAAACAATGAATCAAACACATCAGGGTTATGTTTAGTAGTGTCAAGGCAATCCCCTTCATTTCAATGGAGAGACAGCGATTTCTGGCGACATGAGCGACAGGATGTAGGCGTGACCAGCGCCTACAATGGAGTTCACGAGCAAAGACGCACCACAACCAAATATGTAAATGAATAGTTGATTGTTCAGAAAGTTAGGGATGAGTTGGAAGAGGATGAAAAGGTAAATGGGATGTTCAGGTTGATCTGGGCGTCTGGAATTGATGCCCAGAGAGACTTAGGATGGATCATCTCGTTTGTATATTTAGGCCAAACGATTAGGACCCCCCGATGCAACCTGAAAAGAATAAGGATAGCTGATTTGATTAAGGGGAGGGAAGGGTGGGTTCGAGAAAAAGAGACAAACAGTGCGGTATGAGGCGGCCGATATATGAAGGATTCGGGAAGTGAGGTGATTGGTAGAGGCGTGGCCTCGCTCCCGAACCTCCGTTAACCAGTTAACTCCCTGAAATGTTAGTAGAGCTATGACAACAATCCTCCTGCATTTATGATGTTTCCCCAATGGACTACTGTGGCAGAGTGCAAAGTTCAAATAAAATATATATTTTACCTCAAGTTCTCTTTGGAGGATGGACAGTCCATGCTATTCTCTTCATGCAATCCATGTTTTTTTGTCCATAACACACCAAGATTTTGTGAGTCACAATCACATAATCTGATATAATGACTATCATAATCAACAAAAATATTGTGTAGTCTGAACTTGACATTAGATAGACAATCCTGTGACAAGATACACATTTAGGTCACAGTAAAGCAGACATTTGCATATGCATTTTCATTGAACGTATATTTAACTTTATCCTTCCAATTCATGCTGTTTTATGATTAACTACTTTATGAAATCCTTCATCCACACAGGTGGTTTTGTCCTGCCAGTCCTTGGTGGATTTCATGAGTTGAATGGAGAGAAGCAGGTTTTTTCGAAATGGTGCTCACCTACATTATCAGTCTGTCGTGAATTGATAACTCATTATGGATTAAGAAGAATGATGACAGGGTTGTATCGTCATCAAGGGCAGTTCTAGACCCTTTTTAGGTGGGCTTCACCCCCCTATTTTTGGTCTCAGCCCCCCTAAAACTATACTCTTCTATTGATGATCAGGCCGTGCTGCTTCCTCCAGAAAGTTTATCATTCTCGCTCGTTTATGGATCTCAGTGTGGCACTCACACGCTGTGATAGATCGTTAATGTGACACATTTGAATGAAGCGCGCACACTGAGTGGCATTGTCCGGACAGCACGGCAGCCTGGTCTCATGAAAGTGTGTTTCAATGTCACGATTTTCTGTTTCTATTTGGTGTTGCTATTTATACGCAGAAAATGACTTTGGCGTGCATTTGAATGGCGTGTATATTTTTTTTAAAATATGTGAAATGTGAAATGGTTAGGTTTAGGGGTGTGGGAAGGTGCGTATCATAAGTACGCCAAAGTCAGTTTCTTAGTATAAATAGCACACCAAATAGAAACAGAAAATCGTGACATTGAAACGCACTTTCATGAGATCGGGTCATTCACTTTCGCATCTTCTTGAGCAAATAAGCAAATACACACAATGTTATGTCACAATTGCTGTCTTGACGAGTATCCAAGAAGTTAAACATATGTCTTAAATAAAAAATAAAAACAGTTACGAAAATATTGGATGTGTGTCAGTATAATGGATCCATGCATTTCTTATATTAGGTTAATAATATGAATAACACAAAAGAAAACATGAGAATCACTCACTGCTCTTAATATGTACTTCTGTAACTTTAATGGATAATTGTGTCTAATTACTTCATACAGTAATACAGTTTTCATAAGCACAGTAAAATACTGTTTATTTAGGTCTTTTGTATCGTCTCTAATGGTCTCCCCTAAAGATGAAAGCCTACCCAGTGAAAAACAAGTGCACTTCCATAAATTTACTTAAAGTGCTCTATTTTTGCACACCAATTTTGTACTTAATATACTAAAAAATATTCTTTTGTACTTCTTAAGATAAACTTAGGTCACGTAAGTGTACTCACATTTGCTATTTTGGAACGCCATGAATATTAACTAATATTCATGGCTATAATAATAGCACAGTTGAGTACACTTAGGACTGAAAGATGTAGGGCTTTTAAAATGAAATTCCCAAAAGAAAAGTTTATTAAGAACTAGAATCTAAAATCATATTGTGATATCTTTAATACTTCTTGAGTAATAGACATGCAAACTGTAGAAAAAAATCATGTTTATGGCACTCAGACAGGTATGTTCAATGCAGTTGTTTTGACAGAAGTAAACAAGATACATCTCTAGTTTCAACATTGTTTGTTCTTCAGACATTCCCTTTTAAAAGAAAATAAGTATCAATATTTTTGCAAATTGACCCACATTACGTTTTTGACCACTGAAAATGTGTACATTTTAACAGTTTACTCCTGGAGCCATATTTAAATTCCAATATCTCTGGAACTTAACCATATAGGGTCTTTAAAATGATAAAATTATAAAAAATAGGGCCTTAAAGATACCAAAAGTTAAGTTTGTTAAGAACCCATATCTAAAAGGTTACTGAGATATCTTTAATACTTCTTGAGTTACAGGCCTGCAAACTTTGGAGAAAAAAAACTTGAAAAGTGCGTTACCCATTTTCAAATGGTCACCATTGGCACATAATGCAACAAAAAATGGCTAAAGCAACATATTTTACTAACAGACCTACCGATCTCTGTGTAAAAATAACATTATGATGCTGCCATCTTTCTGAAGTCATTTTTACACCCTTGTAATTTGCCATTTTGACCCCCTCTACAAAATAGTGGATTACTCAGTAAATATTCATCCACGACATTTAATATTTTGGCTTTCATCACTAAACATGTCTGTTTTTCTTCAGAAAAAAATATTTGAGCCTGGGATTTTTTTTTTTTTTTAAATTTGGTTGATTTGACACGGAATGACCCTTAAGTATTTTACACTACTGCATTTCTGTCACTATCGAAAATGTGCTGTCACTACCGGAACATGGGATGTTTTGTCAAAAATAAAGTATATTGAATTATCAACTGAGATGTTATGATAGTTTTTGGTTCAATGTATATTCAAACTAATGAATCCTTAACTTTGAAATCAGTATGATCAAAAAAATTTGGATTCAAAATACAACAAATCTCATAAATTACATTTTAAATATTGTTAAAAATGTAATTATTGATTTACCTCTGAATTTTTCTTTTTTTTTATTTAATAGCAAATATACCTGTATATATTTACAATGTAGATGTAAGCAAAATCTTAATAGATCAATATAATCCTTGTAATTAAATTATTATTACTGTTTCGGTAGTGACAAATTTGGGAAGAGGACAAATTTTCCAAATTTTTCTGAAAATACAATATGATAATTAACTGCACAATTACTAGAAATGTGTACCTTGGATATTATACATATGCATACATGCAATTTTTCTTTAGAATTTTTATTTTTTTTTCCAAGACGTTTCCAACTCTGGCTTTGGCCCAATTCTGTAGAATGGCCCATAAATAATTTATTTTAATCCAGACCTCCGCTGGGAAGAGACCGGACCTCCTGGAACTTTAATTGAATACCCCTGACTTGTGTCATAAAGAAAGACTTTATTTGTATGGTTTTGTAATATCTGTCACATATTTCCTTATGTGTCATGGTAGATCAGGTAGATCTCTTATCGTAGCATTGCATTACATCTCAACTGTTTTGTACGTTGTAATGGATTAAAACCTAAGTAACAGACTGGATGTACATTAACCTTACAAAGCATATCATAGAAGATCATATATTTTGTCTAAAGCTTCATAATTAGGATTAATTAAATTCATGAGGATTTTTAATGAGAGACTTGACTCGGACTCTAGACTTGTAAATAAAGACTTGTGAACATCGCTGAGTGGTTTCTCCACTGCATGGATCTTCATGTGTATCTTCAGGTGACTTTTAAAAGCGAAACTCTTTTCTTTCACTGATCACACGTGTGCGGCTTCTCTCTGCTGTGGATCTTCTCATGTGTTTTCAGGTCTCCTGATCGACTGAATGTCTTGTCACAGTGTGAACACTTGTAAGGTTTCTCTCCAGTGTGGATCTTCTCATGTCTTTTCAGAGACTTGTAAATAAAGACTTGTGAACATCGCTGAGTGGTTTCTCCACTGCATGGATCTTCATGTGTATCTTCAGGTGACTTTTAAAAGCGAAACTCTTTTCTTTCACTGATCACACGTGTGCGGCTTCTCTCTGCTGTGGATCTTCTCATGTGTTTTCAGGTCTCCTGATCGACTGAATGTCTTGTCACAGTGTGAACACTTGTAAGGTTTCTCTCCAGTGTGGATCTTCTCATGTCTTTTCAGAGATCCTGATCGACTGAATGTCTTGTCACAGTGTGAACACTTGTAAGGTTTTCTCTCTAGTGTGAATCCTCTGGTGCAGTTTTAAATGGCTCGCTGAAATAAAAGTCTTGTCACACTCAAAGCACAAGTACTCTCTCACACCAGTGTGAGTTTTCTGATGTACATGTAAACTCTGCAGCAGTGAAAAACACTTTCCACATTCAGAACAGGAATGTGGCTTCTCCTTCGTATGAACTGTCAGGTGTTTCTTCAGGTTTAATGACTGAAGAAATGTTTTGCCGCACTGATTACACTTGAACGGCTTTTCTCCGGTGTGGATTCTCATGTGTACTTTAAGATGATTTTTGAATGTGAAACTTTTCCCGCACTGATCACACTTGAACGGCTTTTCTCCGGTGTGAACGCTCATGTGTCCTTTAAGATGTGCTGGTTGCGTGAAGCTCTTTCCACATTGGTCACATGTGAACGGCTTCTCTCCGGTGTGAACTCTCATGTGAAACTCAAGACTTAGTTTGTATGTGAAACTCTTCCCGCACTGATCACACATGAACGGCTTCTCTCCGGTGTGAACTCTCATGTGAACATTAAGATTATATTTTTTTGTGAAACTCCTGTCACACTGAGTGCAGGTGAAAGATTTATTGGCTTTTCTTTAAAAATGTATTTTTAGTCTTTGAGCGACTCAAAGGTTTTTCTCCAGGTTTGTCACGATGTTTCTCCTCCACTTCACTCGGTTCTTCACTCTCCTCACTCTCTTCCATCAGATCTGAAAAAAAGGGGGGGAAAATCACTTTAAATAAACCAATATTCAAAGAGCGAAATATGAAAGTGATTATTGATGTAATAGCAGAAACAAGACAGCTGCTGTAAAACATTATAATCATTCTGGTGTGTTTTTATGAAATTGCATGAATGAGGTAGATTGACATTTAATTTATTGTTTTCAAAACATTTTAGGCACAAATTAAATTTTGTTGTAGCGAGTACTATCAATCATGTAATTAAAGGGACCAAACAGATCTCACCCCATTTACTTCCATAGCAGGAAAAATAATATGAAACATAAATACTATGGTAGTCAATAGGGGTCGATATCTGTTTGGTTCCTGACATTCTTCCAAATATCTTCCTTTGTGTTCAGCAGAACAAATACATTTAAACAGGTTTGGAGCAACCTGAGGGTGAGTAAATGATGATAGAATTTTCATTTTTGGGAGAACTACCCCTTTAAGTTATTCCTTCAACCCTGTCAGACAGTCTGGAAAGCCCATTTACTTCATACAATTTGCTGTTTATTGCTTATTGCTTAAAAAAATATAACAAAAAACACAATGTTGTATCCAACATACTGAATATCCGTTTAAAAACTCTACCCATTTCATAATTTAACTCTTTATCTAAATGTGACGAAGTGCTTGAATCTTTCTAACACAAATGTTCTTCAGCATCATGAATGAAGAATAAACACCAACCTGTTTGTTGTTCAGTATCTTCAGTGTGTTTGATTCTGCAGGACTCTGGATCTCTCATCTTCTCTCTGTCCTCTTTAATAAACGCAGTCTTTGATCAGATTTCAGCTCTTCCTGATGCTCGTCTTCACTTCTGATCTGGGGTCCGTTCTTCGTACCTCGCTTATTACATCTGAGATGATTTGAAAGATGCCAGATCTTCTAATCCTGATAACTGATCTCTGGCTAATTTGGTTCTTCAAACGAATTTGCGTATTAGATTAAAATATCTGGATTAAGTTGTCTAAGATTACAGCGCGTTCTCGTGTTCCCGAAAAGGGCAGATGTATCGATACTCGAAACCACGATCAGCAATGCAGCGATTGGCTGGCGGCAAGACAGCAACGTAATGACATCATATCATTAAAAAAGACACCTGGCGGAAAAGTTGACAAATTTCTGGACTTTTATAAGGAAAAAATGTCCTTATATCCTTATTTCCAAGCGAATAAAACTACATAAATGTTATAATAGATAAATGAAATGTGCACTGTTTTTAATTTTTGTAATTATTTTTACATGGTTCCCAAATATTTATATTCACAATTTCTAGCATTTGTGTAGGCTTTACATTTTTACTTCAGTGTTGTAATTAGCTATTCATTTAATTTTATCTTTGAAACAGATTTGTTACGTGACAGCAATAATTAAAAGTTTCTTAAAGATCATGTTATCTGCATCTCCTGCGCTCCATCAAGCCCCTCCCATAATATCTGCCATTACTCCGATCATTGCACGGCTCAGATCAACTGTATAGCATGTGTGTAAGACTCCAATACAATTATATAGTAATTATTTCATCACTAAGAAATCTTTCAGTGAGTAAAACTGTCTGTGTCTATAATGTTCTAGACTTCACAACATTGTTATCTTATTTTCAAATTCATTTTTAAATTATTTTTATTTTAAATTATTGTCCCTGGACCAGCAGGGTACTCTTATAATAAAGTAGCAGTGGCTGTGACAGATTTTAAGTATCAATTCTGCTTAAAAAGATACAATCTAATCCTGTTTACATGAAATAAGCCTGCTCCCGAGCAGGTTTAAGCTTACGGACCTGTTGCTATGACAGCAAGTCCAGGATGAGCTTCGAAGAACCAAATGATCCAAGATCAAGCGAAATCGGCAACAATCAAATCCAGCTAACTGAGTTAGCGACGTACGAAGAACGGACCCCTGATGGGAATCTTCCAGCATTTATTGCTGAACTGCAGTGGGAGGAGCTTCACTGATGATGAATTCCAGTGTGGGAGGAGCTTCACTGATGATGAGTTCCGGTGTGCTTTTCGGGTAACAGGTGGCGCTTCGGTAGCGCGGCCGCCATTTTGGGGTGAAAATTCCAACTGGACAATGTTACAGATAAACAGAAATAGACAGAATAACAACGAAAGAGAAGTCACTACACTATAGACAAGACACTATAGTTAAAATGAGCTTATAAACTTTACACATTTACAATTAACGTTACATACTATATTATTATTTACTATTACTCCAGTAGGTCTGAAATATATATTGTACGTTTTAATCCCCTGAACACACTACAAACATGATGATCTCTAGTACATGATGCATTGCTGTGTCTGTCATAATTAAATAATTTTGGAGAAAGTGGCTGTACTTGTTTTTTTTATATACAGTCTTCCTTTAACGGACATTAATATAAGACAATACTGCAAAGTTTACTGTCAAGATGTTATTCCTGTTATATATTTATTATCCAACATTTCTAATGTTTCTGTCATTAATTTAATTTCATATGTTGGTATTAATTCTGTGTTATTATAATGCTAACACTTGAACTTAAAATATCTGTAACCGAAACTGACATGGTTTCTAGAGACCAAAAGGTTTTGTAAAAAAAAGGGAAGACTTTAAAATAAAGTCTGTAAAATAAACTGTTAAAAGTATTTGATTATCACTTGTCTAGTGATTGTACATTATTGTTGTCATGGAGCGTTCTATTGAGTTTCGCCTCTTGGGCTTCTATACTCTTTGTCTTTATTGAGTACTTGCTGTGCGTCGCTGCAGTCATCCAAGTCTAACTATAGCTCAGCACAGTAGAGTTTATACCTTTCAAGGGGGAGGGATACATAGAGGTGGAGACAATCTAAACAAAGCATGCAAATGCAGTACAGGAATCAGCCGGTAACATTTCCCCAGCCCTGACCTCATCAGTATAACAGTGTCATTCAAATGCATAGGTGCTAATCCAATCAGCCTGACAGTATCTCCCATACCTTCACATTATCATAGAGACAAAGGCATACCTGAGCCTTGAGCTTAGCATTCACATTTAACTTGGGACCCTGCCCAGTGCATAAAGACAAAAGGTTAATGTCTCAGACACCTGAGCTGTCTGACTTGATCTTAGAATGTCATCATCTTTACCTCAAAATGTACAACACAATGTACATAACTTATTCAATTTATTTACTATTATATTACATTGGAACCTAGATTTAACATTTCATTAATTTGTAATCCAACACACTTGTTTTTATAGGGTCAAAGACCAGATGTCAAATTTTAGTGTCTGCAACAAATGAAATTGACCAAAGTGATATATATTCATAGAAAATCCATTAAGTGCTAATTAGAGATCGACCGATATATCGATTTACCAATATTTTTCCCGATATTTAAGCATTTTACCATAACCGGATATCGGTTTTGTAATATCGGATTCACCGATAAACACCTCCATCTTGTGGGTGTTTTGAGAATTGCACGCAGGATCACCATTGCAGCGCGTCTGAGGGGAGACAAGACAACCACAATGGCGTTCAGGTACTTGATTTGCTGTAGTTAGTAAACTTTATTTAACATAACAGCCATTAATGCACAAATTAGATGTATTACACAAATGCCTGATATGCAGTTTATGCAGCTTGGCTCTAAGAAATAGAGAAGAACTCACGGAGTCATGTAAGATAATCATTCTGTCCCAATAAAGACGTAACTTTGCCTGAATTAAATAATATGCAGCCATGAATGAGCGCATGTTGGAAATAAAAGTGCTAAATTAATTCTCTCTCTGTTGTCTTCATTAGTCTCGTGAAGCTGCTTTGATATTGCTGTTCACTCAGAGGTTGATGCTCAGGAAATGCTCCAGCACGGCCACCGCATGTAGCTTTTAACAAGATTCACTTGTTTGAATTGAAACACGCTAAATTATATTAATATTTACTATATAACCATTATTTCGCTAATAAACATCTAAATAAATACATCTCTATGGAAATTAATTATTTATTATCTCCGTGAGCGATCGCAGTTTGAGTATAGTTCTTCTGTGTAACGTTAAATTCATAGATAAACCACGCTGTCAGCAGGCCTTTCATAATCTAGAATGACAAAAACATTTTAATAATTCTGATATAACATACCAGTTGAGAAATGCAATAAAATATGATGTTTTGTTTGTTATAGCCTATTTCAATATTACAGAGAATATTATTCAGTGAATTATTCTTCACTCTTTAGCCTATTAAACAGCTTATAAACCTACTAAAACTGTAGTTAAAAATGAAGTTATGACTTATTTTCTCCATTTGAAAATGACATTCTACATTTATTTTGCTTACTGTAAATATCAGTGTTGCCGCTGATGCTTTTTATAAATAAAATGTTCTTGTTGTAATATGAAGATTAAATTTAACACGAAAGACTGTTAATTTTAAACCTTTTTTTGTTAAGATTACTGAAAGGAGGGAAAAACCAAAATGAAGTATGGACATACTTCACTCAGTTATTTATTGACTTTATAACAGTAAATAAATATCGGTTCTGCATATCGGCTATCAGGCACATAAACATGCAAATAATTGGTATCCGTATCAGTTATAAAAAAATCAATATCGGTCGATCACTAGTGCTAATTTGTGTATAGTTATTCTTTAGTCAATAGTTATATTAGTTAGTTATAGTTATTCTGACCTGTTCTTAATAAAATACTGTATATAAAAAAATAAGAGGTCATACTTAATTTTATTAGGCTATTTTAAATGATTACAAAGTTCTTTCTGACAAATGTGTAAAAGCTAGTGTTTTGAAGGATAGTATCAAAGTATAGAGATTTAAATGGACTATTAATGAGTATTTTTGGGCTGCACTATGATCCTTAAACACAGTGTTTGAACATGTCATCAAATGATTCTTCTAAATATGCCTGAATTTTTTTATTTATTTTTGCTATATAAACCCATTTTTGTCTTTGACTCATATACTAATTAACCAACGTAAGCATTTATATTAAGCTATACATGTCTTAATACCCGGGGATCCCTTTAAGGTACTAATATGTAGGCCTACCTATAGGGGTAAAAAAAAGAACAAAAGGGTACTGTTCCAGTGACGAGCTGTTGTACCCCAAAAAGGTGCAATTTTGGCATCTTTCCTTAATTTTCCCTTTTTTTCTTACCTGTCACCAGCAGGTCTACTGTTATGAACAGAACCATGTCCACCTTCAATTTGTTAGCACAGAATGTTATTTATCTTAAAATGACTTGTTAGATTTAACAAACCTATATTTCATACAAATATACCAGTCAAAAGTTTTTGAACAGTAAGTTTTTTTTTAGTTTTTTAAATAAGTCTCTTCTGCTCATCTGGGGTTTACAAAACAAAGACATGTATAATGTTATAAAATACTTCTATTTGTTTTGACTTCACGGTTTTGAGCAGCAATTCAACCTATTAGAAAGATTTCTGAAGATCATGTGACACTGAAGACTGGAGTAATGATGCTGAAAATACAGCTTTGATCACAGAAATAAATTACATTTTACGATATATTCAAATAGAAATCAGTTATTTTAAATAATAAAA
Source organism: Schizothorax lantsangensis (assembly GCA_027422415.1). Lineage (NCBI taxonomy): Eukaryota > Metazoa > Chordata > Actinopteri > Cypriniformes > Cyprinidae > Schizothorax > Schizothorax lantsangensis. The sequence goes on from JAPDDO010000466.1 coordinate 11,143, forward strand.
ATATTTCATAATATTACTGTCTATTCTATTTGGTGAGCAGAAGATACTTATTTAAAAAAACAATAAAAATCTTACTGATCAAAACCTTTTGACTGTAGTGTATTAAAACACATTTTCTAAAGTGCCTTTAAAAAATTCTAAAACACTTGAATTATTAGGCTGTGACTCGTATTATTTTTGTGTTGCTGTCTCTAGCTCCCTCCCTCCCTGTACAATAAATCCATGTGAATATCAGGGGGTTCAGAGTTCAGTGGTGCGTGGTGTACGAGAGGGGAGGGGGGGCAAGGACGGGAGGGAGTTCAGCTTCCTGACAGCCTGGTGAATGAAGCTGTCCTTCAGTCTGTTGGTCCTGGCCTGGAGACTCTGCAGTCTCCTCCCTGATGGAAGCAGACTAAAGAAGCTGTGTGTCGGGTGGGTGGTATCACCTGCAATGTAGAGGGCTTTGCGGGTGAGACGGGTGCTGTAGATGTCCTGGAGGGAGGGGAGAGAGACACCAACGATCTTCTCAGCTGCTCTCACTATCCGTTGAAGGGACTTGCGGCAGGGCGCGTTGCAGGCGCCATACCACACAGTGATGCAGCTAGTCAGAATGCTCTCGATGGTGCCTCTGTAGAAGGTGCACATGATGGGGGCCGGGGCTCTGGCTCTTCTAAGTTTGCGGAGGAAGTAGAGACGCTGTTGTGCTTTCTTGACTAGTGCTGCAGTGTTGTTGGTCCAGGAGAGGTCCTCTGTGATGTGTACACCCAGGAACTTGGTGCTGCTCACTCTCTCCACGGTCGCACCATTGATGGTCAGAGGAGCATGCTGAGTGTGCACTCTCCTGAAGTCAACAACAATCTCCTTCGTCTTCTCCACATTCAGAGAGAGATTGTTGTCACTGCACCACCCGGCCAGGCGGCTCACCTCGCTCCTGTAGTTTGTCTCATCTCTGTTGCTGATGAGACCCACCACAGTCTTGTCATCCGCAAATTTAATGAAGAGGTTGGAGTTGTGTGACGGTGTGCAGTCGTGGGTCAGCAGAGTGAAGAGGAGGGGGCTCAGCACACATCCTTGGGGGGCCCCTGTGTTCAGTGTGATGGTGCTGGATGTGTTACTGCCGACCCGTACTGCCTGAGGTCTCCCGGTCAGAAAGTCCAACAGCCAGTTGCACAGCGATGTACTGAGCCCCAGATGGACCAGTTTATGAATGAGCTGTTGAGGGATGATTGTGTTGAATGCTGAACTGAAGTCTATGAACAGCAATCTGACATACGTGTCCGTTTTGTCCAGATGTGTGAGGGCTGGGTGGAGGGCAGTGGCGATGGCATCATCGGTCGAGCGATTGGACCTATATGCAAACTGGAAGGGGTCCAGGGAGGGGGGGAGGACAGACTTGATGTGTTGCATGACTAACCGTTCAAAGCACTTCATGAGAATAGGAGTGAGTGCTACTGGACGGTAGTCATTGAAGCAGGATGGAGATGACTTCTTCGGGACTGGAATGATGGTGGTAGCTTTGAAGCATGTGGGGACAACAGCCTGACTTAGTGAGATGTTGAAAATGTCTGTGAAGACATCAGTGAGTTCCACTGCACAGTCTCTCAGTACACGCCCAGGAATGTTGTCAGGACCCGGAGCTTTTCGTGCATTGATCCTGCTGAGGGATCTCCTCACGCTGTCTGGGGACAGCGACATCACCTGGTCGCCGGGAGGAGGTGTAGTCTTCTGTGCAGTGGTGCCGTTTTGTGCCTCAAAGTGAGCAAAGAAGGCATTCAGCTCGTTCAGCAGGGGGATGGTGCTGTCACAGGTCTGTGGTGGGGGCTTGTAGTCCGTAATGGTCTGAATCCCCTGCCACAGGCTCCGAGTGTCTCTGCTGTCGCTGAAACGATGGGCTATCCTCCTGGAGTACTGTCTCTTGGCCTCTCTGATGCCGCGGGATAGGTTGGCCCTAGTTGTCTTCAGGCCCTCCTCATCACCAGCTCTAAAGGCAGCGTTCCGAGCCTTCAGAAGTCTGTAGACCTCCCCTGTCAGCCACGGCTTCTGGTTGGCCCGGACAGTGATAGACTTTGTGACCGTTACATCATCAATACACTTGGTGATGTAGGCAGTGACAGTCTCTGAGTACTCTTGGACGTCTGTAGTGTTGTTATATGTGGCAGCCTGCTTAAACATATCCCAGTCAGTAGTGTCAAAACAGTAGTGTAATATCTGTCTCTGATAAGTTGTTTAATGTAACTTTACCATCGATATCGGTGTCCTTTAGCACAGTATTCTGACTGATGATAACCAGATACCTAAAAGATACTAGCAGTTTAATACTCAACTACGTTAATAAAGACAAAACCATCTAGAGTATTCACAGATGAAACTGACCTGCACTTGAAGCCCTGAACAAGCCAGTAATTTTGCTACATTTCACTGCTTCTTCTGGCAATAATAATAAAAAAACAACAACAGGGCAGCGGGCCAAATCAGCCGCCAGGCCACCAGGAATACTCCCAGTGCTCCCGATGGCTGGTCCGGGCCTGGTGTGCAGACGTCCTCTGCGATGTATTGTTATATGCACTTATGGTGCAAGTGCACATTAACTCCACTAGGGGCTGTCCTGGTTTTATTATGGTGGTTACCAAAGGTAACGAGTAAGTGACTTCACTCATGTGCTGATGGGGGCATGAGCCGTTTGTGTTCAACAATGGAGCCTCGTGACACACTTCTGTTTTGAAATGTTACGGCTCAGTTATTTCCGGTTCTGTATCTTTTCAGTGTGCTGTAATCATCTAGTTGACTTAAACGCCTAGTAAAATGAGAGTTTGCGGGATAATTTCAAAATCCGGATATTTTCAGAGACAGCAGAAGACATATTCTGATGATTACGGTGTACAGAATTTTCCAAACTCAACGAAACGTGAAGTTTTAATCCAACATCAACCGATCTGAGAAAGCGGTGGCTGGTAATCATACGTGATTGTTTCACCACAGGGTGCTAGTGCTCTAAACTAGTGATCACGACACTGCAGTGTTTGTGAGATCTGGGCCCGTATTTATCAAGCCTCTAAGAATTACTCTCAAGAACACTGCTAAGAATTGACTTAAGTGGAAAAAAATTCTTGGCTCAAAGCTGCGATTAAAAGTTAGTTATCAATCATCTCAGTCGTAATTTAAGCGAAGTGTAGGACTAAATCTTAAGTGTCAGTCTTAGAGATGATTCACGACACTTTGCTGTGCCACAAACGGGATTTTGGATGACGACATACGCATGGACCAATCACTGAATAGATTTCCTTAATTAAGAATATTCTCAGATAAAATCACATTGACTGGTTAAATTCCTAATAGGAGTTTACATTCAACACACATTTGACAATAAAGACTTTTCAAGAGAACACATTATGGCAAGGAAACGAAGCATCATCACAACTTAATTTAGGGTGCCGATAGATGATAGTATAGTGTATCGACTGTTGCTGATGCCTTTGACGACAGCGAGACGATTATTATTATTATTATTATTATCCGTCAAAAATAGACTTTAATCTTTAGTGATGCAGCGCGGAGAGCGGCTTCAGAAACTTGCCACGGCGCGGCTGATCAGCTCCGGTGGCTGTGGAGCTGTAACGCGCCGCAGACGCGTGCAGTGTAAATAAGGGGTAAGAGATTTATTCATCATACAGTGTAGATCGCATAATACTCGCGCTAGACTGAAGTCAGTTATGATGTTGTTTGGTAATGTAAATGTTCTTTGCTCGTTTTGAATAACTGAGGAAGTGTAACTTGTTTGATTAACTGCTCGTCGCCAAACATTTCAAAGACATTCCTCCTCTCCTGAAAGATTCGCGCACGTCTCTGTCTCTTCAGCGCCATCACAAGCCCCTGCTGGCAACTCCTAACCACTTGAGAGACCTCTCCAGCTGTCTTAAATAACTGGGAGAGTAAGAGTGATTCTTAGCTTTAAGAAATTTGATAACTTGCTTTTATACTTAAGTTTGAAAGTAGGAGTAAATTTCATGAATTCTCAGCACTTAAGACTAAAATGGCACTTTGAGAAGCTTGATACATACGGCCCCTGATGAATAAGATCAGAATGAACCTTCATTTATCATTTTAATATGTTAGTCACTATTCTGTGTCATCATTTCACTGTATGTAGCCTAATGCCAACAATGAATATTCAAAGTAGTCGCACTGTCAACGTGTTACTGTTAAAAATGAAAAGTTAAATAAGGCCGTTACCGCACATTCATTCAGTCATTTTAAACACTGGAATAAGCAGCAGCTTGGAATAAGAGCATCAATGCACACAAACACTACAAATAAAACCAAAAATTGCAATTGAAGTTAAACCATATGACCACAAATTAACTCTGGTTTTACTACACTGACCATAGTTTAACTATGATAGGCTATTTGTAGTAAAAGTGTTATACAAATGTTAAAAACGGAAAAAAACATGGCACTTTTACAATAGTAAACCATGGTTATCAGTCAAATTAATTTAAAACTGTACATTCAACAGCTATTAAATATGAAAAATGAAAAGAAACACTGTTCATGAGAAGACGAGCGCTGATGCGGCAGGTTAGTGGGGAAATATATATATTTATTATTATTCAGAAAGAACATTTGGAAGATAAATATATTTATAGGAACATTTCAGCAGGTTGAAGATAATTCATGTTAAAGAGAATATGATTATTATTATGTATTTTTTTTAAGAAGCCAGCCCTAAAATGTAGTACTAATCTGCGTTCTCATGAGAAACTGTCTGTATGTAGGTACTCTGAACACTAACCGGAAACTCCCGAGCTGTAATAAGTTGAACGCGGAAGTAGTTGTGCAAGTAGTCCTTTAAACAGCTCGGTTTGTTTATGATGAACTGATTCACCAGAAATGAGACTCATGTGTGGACACGCTTACTTACTCACAAACAACTGTTAATATATATTAGATAACGCATTAATATGTTAAGTCAACAATAAACAATTCACTTTCCATCGCTTGTAAAACTTTCGAGTTGATTTAACGGGGTTTAAAGATGCTTTAAACACAAACCTTTCTTCAGTCGAGTCTCAACAGATGCAGGAGCGCGGCGCATACTTATGACGTCACACCACCGCGCCAAAATAAAAGTCCTGTTCACGCGCTGCTGTCTAAAAACATTCACATAGAACATGATATACACATAATTAAAGAGTTGATAGAAACTCAGAGTTTAATGTATGCGTGGAAAACATATTTAAATGTATGTTGTCCAATTATGTGCTGACAATATTAGGAAAAGATTAAAATACAAATGTGATTAGAATAAATAGTCTATGAGTTCATAAAGCAGGTCATTCTTGTTTCAGTATTTAAACGAGTTAGTGTTTTTCTCATTTAAAAAATGTGTAAAAGTTCAATCGAGTCTAAAAATACCTGAAAACAGGTATACAAATGTCTAAATTATGATTGATGAGATTTATTTCCAATATATCTTTATAATCTTTTAACAGTTATTTACATTATTTAGGTCACTTTTTCAGTATTAAAGCCATAAATTGATTGATGATACATGATAAAAAATGACCAAAAACATTCATGTTTAAAGTCGGCATGAAAACTAAATTGAAAAATATTTATTAGATACTAGTTCTTATTCATTAGATACTAGTTCTTATTCATTAGATACTAGTTCTTATTCATTAGATACTAGTACTTATTCATTAGATACTAGTTCTTATTCATTAGATACTAGTTCTTATTCATTAGATACTAGTTCTTATTCATTAGATACTAGTTCTTATTCATTAGATACTAGTTCTTATTTATAAGATACTAGTACTTATTCATTAGGTACTAGTTCTTATTCATTAGATACTAGTTCTTATTCATTAGATACTAGTTCTTATTCATTAGATACTAGTTCTTATTCATTAGGTACTAGTACTTATTCATTAGATACTAGTTCTTATTCATTAGATACTAGTTCTTATTCATTAGGTACTAGTTCTTATTCATTAGATACTAGTACTTATTCATTAGGTACTAGTACTTATTCATTAGATACTAGTTCTTATTCATTAGATACTAGTTCTTATTCATTAGGTACTAGTACTTATTCATTAGATACTAGTTCTTATTCATTAGATACTAGTTCTTATTCATTAGATACTAGTTCTTATTCATTAGATACTAGTTCTTATTCATTAGATACTAGTTCTTATTCATTAGGTACTAGTTCTTATTCATTAGATACTAGTTCTTATTCATTAGGTACTAGTTCTTATTCATTAGATACTAGTTCTTATTCATTAGATACTAGTTCTTATTCATTAGGTACTAGTACTTATTCATTAGATACTAGTACTTATTCATTAGATACTAGTTCTTATTCATTAGATACTAGTTCTTATTCATTAGATACTAGTTCTTATTCATTAGGTACTAGTTCTTATTCATTAGATACTAGTTCTTATTCATTAGGTACTAGTTCTTATTCATTAGATACTAGTTCTTATTCATTAGGTACTAGTTCTTATTCATTAGATACTACTTCTTATTCATTAGATACTAGTTCTTATTCATTAGATACTAGTTCTTATTTATTAGATACTAGTACTTATTCATTAGATACTAGTACTTATTCATTAGATACTAGTACTTATTCATTAGATACTAGTACTTATTCATTAGATACTAGTACTTATTCATTAGATACTAGTACTTATTTATTAGATACTAGTACTTATTCATTAGATACTAGTTCTTATTCATTAGATACTAGTACTTATTCATTAGATACTAGTACTTATTCATTAGATACTAGTTCTTATTCATTAGATACTAGTTCTTATTCATTAGATACTAGTACTTATTCCAATAGTGACTAGTATTTAATTATACTTTTGTTAAGAAAAAATAGAACTAGTTCTTATTTTTAGTTACTAGTAACTTTTTAGACCAGAGATATCCTGAACTTAATAGATACTAATAATATCTGCCCAGTATGCTAATCGTATGTTGAATGTTAATGAACCAGCAACATACAGGAGAGAGATTAGACAAGAAACGGAAACAAGGAGATGGATGCACTTTTTTTGAGGAAACCACATAGAAAAGAAACAATCATTTGTACACAAGCACATAGAAAACCAATTTTGTCAGTTTCGTAAACACTGTAATTTCATAAACATAGTAGCCTAATGTGTTTGTTGGTCATCGAGTGACCTCTAATGGCAGGATGGAGATAAGATACAAATTGTATTATCTGTAATTTTCCTCTTTTTCCTCCAGTAAAAACAATAAATATCATACCAAGGCTGTACGTTAACTTTTTTGCATATAGCACTGGTGCTACAGACATTGAATGTTTTTACATTAATGTTCTGTACAGGGCACACAAAATCTGAACCTTATAGTTTTCAGACAAACATGTTCTTTATTTGGAAAAAAAAGGCTAAAAATGCACAAAAACAAACAAACAAAAAACAGGTATGCTGTACTTGTAGGGCTGCAGAATTTGGTCAAAAATGTTGTTTATATACACTATATTGCCAAAAGTATTGGGTCGCCCCCTTCTAATGAACAGGTTTGACTACTTTAGTAATTTCTATGAGTACAAATCGTAATGTTAAAGCATATAATGATATTCTAGGAAATTGTGTGCTTCTAATATTATAGCAACAGTTTGGACCCTTTTCTATTCTACCATGACAATGTCTCTGTGTATAAGATGAGGTTCAAAAAGAAAATGATTGATTCAGTCAGTGTGGAAGAACTTGACTGGTCTGCATAAAACCAAGTCCTAATCCCAGTTTAACACCTCTGGTTTGACTGTAAATGCAGACCTTGAGCCAAAAACTCATCACCAAACACCAATGACTTGTACATACACTATATAGACAAAAGTATTGGCACCCCCTTCTTTAGAACAGAAAAATGCACTTCCAAATCTGTGGCAACAACGATGGGAACATAATTCATGTATTTAAAAATTGTACTTCATCTCTGTAGCAACAGTTTTGGAAATGTCTAAAATGACTGAACCCATATGTACAAGTCATTGGTGTTTGGTGATGAGTTTTTGTCTCAAGGTCTGCATTTACAGTCACACCAGAGGTGTTAAACTGGGATTAGGATTTGGTTTTATGCAGACCAGTCAAGTTCTTCCACACTGACTGAATCAATTTTCTTTTTGAATCTTGTCTTATACACAGAGACATTGTCATGTTAGAATAGAAAAGTCTCAGTCTCTCTCTGAATGTGAGCAAAACTAAAGAGCTGATTGTAGACTTCATGAAGAGACAGCAGTGGCCCTACACTCCTCTTATGATCAGCGGGACCCCTGTGGAGAGGGTGAGCAGCTTCAAGTACCTCGGTGTAAACATCTCAGAGGACCTGACTTGGACTGCACACATCCAAACACAGGTTAAGAAAGCCAGGCAAAGGCTGTACCATCTGCGACAGCTGAGGAAATTCAGGGTCTCACCATCAATCCTGAAAACTGTCTATTCAGGGACCATAGAAAGTGTATTGACTCAGTGCATCTCAGTGTGGTATGGAAACAGCTCCAGTCAAGACTGCAAGGCCTTGCAGAGAGTTGTGCGCTTAGCTGATGTCTCTGGGTCTGCTCTCCCCTCTCTGCAGGACATCTACCTCAAACGCTGCAGAAGCAGAGCTGTCAAAATCACCAAGGACTCAAATCACCCTGGTAACTGTCTTTTTACTCTGCTGCCATCTGATAAGCGCTTCCGCAGCCTGATGGCAAAAACTGAGAGACTCAGGAGGAGTTTCTTCCCCCAGGCCATCAGGCTCCTTAACTCAAACTCAGCCTCTTAACATCATCTGACTTACTTCATAATCACTAATCACACACTCATTACTATCTACCTCATACTGACAGTGTCATTTGCACACATCACTTTCTGTGTTTTGGTATCTTATTTTTATTTTTTTTCTGAAATTGCTGCTACATGACAACCATGTACAACCTATTTGCACATTCCTCTCTTGTACAGTCATGCCTATCTTAATATTTAAGTCTACAGTATACTATCATGCACATTATTTTATATTCTATATTTTATATTTTGTTATTTATATCTTTTTATTTTTTATTCATTTCATTTTATGTATACTTCTTTGTGTTGTATTCTATAATATTGCACTGTCCATGGAGCGGACCTGACTCACATTTCACTGCTGGTTATACAATCTCTGTATAATCGTGTATGTGACAAATAAATCTTGAACTTGAACTTGAAAGGGGTCCTGTCCAAACTGTTGCTATAATATTAGAAGCACACAATTTCCTGGAATATCATTATATGCTTTAACATTAAGATTTGTACTCATAGAAATTACTAAAGTAGTCAAACCTGTTCATTAGAAGGGGGCGACCCAATACTTTTGGAAATATAGTGTATATATATCAATATAACTAATAATGATTATGGTTATTATTTCTAAATAAAAACATTAAACAAAATAAGGAATATTACTTTTGTAATAACACTATTTCACTGTAATATACAAAACTGAGTATTTAAGAATAAATATAATATTAAATATAGCTGCAAGAAAAATAAAAAAATGTGCACTTCTCTACACTGAAGAAAAATGTAAGGATTTGCAAATTCCACTAGTGAGACTCACTTCCAGGGGATCTCTTATATGGACAAAGACATTGAGCTTTCGCTGTTTATGTAGCATAGTAGCTGCATAACATGCAGATAGTCGTTTTACTGATAACACATGAAGAAAATAAACAATGATTGCGACAATATATGTGTTACGGAACTGTCTGACACAGAGATGGTGTTTGAAGAGTAAGTGTTTATTAAAAGCAAACTCAGATAACAACAGTGGTGAACTTCAAGTGCAGTGAGTGGTCTTTCTTGAACGTCTAGTGGAGAGTGTGCTGGGATTCTGACTGAGCTTCTGTGTCTTTGGCAGGTGCGCTGCAGACAGAGATCCCGAAGAGCCCGAAGGTCTCTAGTGTCCACAGCTTTCCAGGTAACTGGAAGTGAGAGGCAAACAGGAGGTAAGTAATAGCAGGTAAGGTATTCAGGTAAGTATACTCAGGCAGATGATTCAGTAGCGTAGCGGTCCTTGTAGCTTCCACAAATCTCTATGTCTTGGCAGCTTTGTGACTTTAAGATCAGACCATGACTGGAGTGAGGAGTGTGCTTAAGTAGAGCAGGGGTGATGAGCTGTGATGATGAGGAGCAGGTGTGCATGATGAGTAAATCAGTTGCAGGTGAAAGTGATCAGTGACGGAGGATACGGGCCATTCTGTGACAGTACCTCCCCCTCCCGGACGGCGCGTCCCGCGACGTAATAACAAAACCTGGGAGGGAGGGGGGGGCGGGCGCCCTGGATGTCGGTGGAGGACATGGATACAGGGAAGGCATCCAGGGTGGAACCAGAGATTCAGGAAGCCCTGGCGGATCCGGGGCTTCGGGAGGCCCTGGCGGATCCGGGGTTTCGGGAGGCCCTGGTACTAGGGGGCGCTCTGGAGGCGCAGGCACTAGGGGGCGCTCTTGCAGCGCGGATTCAGGACGGCTGGAAGGAACCAGCGGGAATTCAGGACGGCTGGACGGAACCAGCGGGACTTCAGGACGGCTGGACGGAACCTGCGGGACTTCAGGACGGCTGGGCGGAACCAGCGGGACTTCAGGACGGCTGGGCGGAACCAGCGGGACTTCAGGACGGCTGGGCGGAACCAGCGGGACTTCAGGACGGCTGGGCGGAACCAGCGGGACTTCAGGACGGCTGGGCGGAACCAGCGGGAACTCAGGACGCCTCTTGCGTGGAGCAGCCACTGGAGGGCACATGCGAGGAACAGCCTCTGGAGGGCACATGCGTGGAGCAGCCACTGGAGGGCACTGGCGTGGAGCAGCCACTGGAGGGCACTGGCGTGGAGCAGCCACTGGAGGGCACTGGCGTGGAGCAGCCACTGGAGGGCTCTGGCGTGGAGCAGCCACTTGGGAGAGCTCGGGAGAGCTGGACGGAACCAGCAGGGGCTCAGGAGAGCTGGACGGAACCAGCAGGGGCTCAGGAGAGCTCTTTGCCGTGGCCGGCAGCATCATCGTCGCCGTGAGTGGCGGCTGGCTTGGAAGACGGGGGAATGCTTTCAGTGCTGACCTGACAGATGTAAATGATGGGTCCAGTACCTTAGCCCTCAGGTCAGCGCTATTGGAGGCCCATTTCCGGGCTCGAGGGTACACCGACTTCGCCATCTCAGGCGGCGGAACCATCATCGTCGCTTCGGGCGGAACTCCGACTCGGGATCGGAGACTGTCCAGAAACTTGAAGACAGTCTCCTGCCAGGTGAAGATGGAAGTGTCTGGGAGCTTCAAGGGATGATGGGCTGTGATACCGAGCCGGAACAAAATCTTGAGGGCTCGATCCTCTAGCGAGCTGGAGAGGGCGAATGGCACGAACTCTTGCACAAAGTCCAGCGGGTCGTGGATTGCGTAAGCCCTATTAATAAATGAAGCCGCCTCCTCCATATCGGTGTGGTCCGCTTACATCTTCGGTATTGGTCTGATCTTCTGTTACGGAACTGTCTGACACAGAGATGGTGTTTGAGGAGTAAGTGTTTATTAAAAGCAAACTCAGATAACAACAGTGGTGAACTTCTTCAAGTGCGGTGAGTGGTCTTTCTTGAACGTCTAGTGGAGTGTGCTGGGATTCTGACTGAGCTTCTGTGTCTTTGGCAGGTGCGCTGCAGACAGAGATCCCGAAGAGCCCGAAGGTCTCTAGTGTCCACAGCTTTCCAGGTAACTGGAAGTGAGAGGCAAACAGGAGGTAAGTAATAGCAGGTAAGGTATTCAGGTAAGTATACTCAGGCAGATGATTCAGTAGCGTAGCGGTCCTTGTAGCTTCCACAAATCTCTATGTCTTGGCAGCTTTGTGACTTTAAGATCAGACCATGACTGGAGTGAGGAGTGTGCTTAAGTAGAGCAGGGGTGATGAGCTGTGATGAGGAGGAGCAGGTGTGCATGATGAGTAAATCAGGTGCAGGTGAAAGTGATCAGTGACGGAGGATACGGGCCATTCTGTGACAATATGGTTGTATCGGTGTTCTTCAATCCATCTCGGGTATGTTTATAAGAATAAAGTATGTTAAAATACAATGCTAATCAACAGCCCTTATCACTGTATAGAAACCATGTCAGATCGCAAAAGGAAGTTATTTCAAACGCTCGACTGATGTTATGATGTGAATTTGGAGTAAAAACATGTCAATATACTTTTGTTGGACAACAGGTTTGTAATCTTTTCTTTGTGTTTTTATGGTAACCAATTAGCAAGGTAGGCTAACATACAGTTATCCCTACTTAACAATCAAATTAATTCAGCATATTAATGTCTTGTATTGCCATGTGGACTCTGATTGGACGGTTGAGAGGTACTCATGTTTATGTAATGACTTGGTTGAATTAAGATATCTCCAAATACATTCTTACTAGTTCTTTATGAGGTTGAAGATATCTCCAAATGGACAGGTAGTGGTAGTTATTCTGTTTTTGATATCATCTTTTGATTTCTGACTAGTAATTATTGCAATAGTGACTAGTATCTATTTAAATATTACTAGTAAGCATTCATTAGATACTAGTTTTTATTTGTTAGATACTGGTACTTATTCATGAGATACTAGTACCTATTTAATAGATACTAGTAGTTATTCATTAGGTACTAGTACTTATTTATTTGACACTAGTATCTTTTGTAATTACTACTAGTAACAATTCTTATCTTACTAGTCAGATCTGCTTTTTTACTCGTCTTATGTTATGACTAGTCCAAATGGCTACAGTAGAGTTCAATTAAAAAAATTACTAGTAAAATAAAAAATCTTACTAGTAACATTTTGAATAAGTCAAATCACCTTTATATAGCGCTTTTAACAATACAGAGTGTGTCAAAGCACTTAACAGTATCAAGTTGGAGGATAGAGTGTCAGTAATGTATAATAAGATTAAACACTCAATTTTCAGTTAAAGGCATTTCATTATTGAATTCAGAGATGTCATTGTCTAGCTCAGTATAGTTTAAATAGTATCTGTGAAATCCAATTGACGATAATCGCTAGAAATTAAGTGTCCCCAACTGAGCAAGCCAGAGGCGACAGCGGCAAGGAACCAAAACTCCCTCTGAGACAGAATGGAGAAAAAAACCTTGGGAGAAACCAGGCTCAGTCGGGGGGCCAGTTCTCCTCTGGCCAGGATATTATTGTTTATTTATTGTTTTAATTAAGACTTTAAATGTTTTATATTTCTATTGTAATATTGTTGCAATTTCTAACAATAATAGTATTATGTAGTTAGGTATTTTATTATATTTTTAGTTATTTGTTTTATTTTTATTTTTATTGTATTTTAAGTCGAGGTCTTCACTGGGATTATGTCCCCGGGGCTCATCCAGGGGTCCGGCCTCCACCGACAATCTGGGCCGCAGACATCATCTCCCGGCGCCAACCCACCATCTGATCCAGACACGGACTGAGAAACAGAATAAGAAAGAAACAGACTAATATTAGCGTAGATGTCAATATTTTTATGATGTAACAAGTACATCATGTGTTATGGGGAGTGTTCCCGGTTCCGGTTGATCTAATTAATGCAGCCTAACAATCCTTTAACGGATTTGAATAATAGAAGTGTAGTAGTGTGTTATGTGTACGCCAGGTTAAAGAGATGGGTCTTTAATCTAGATTTAAACTGACAGAGTGTGTCTGCCTCCCGAACAGTGTTAGGTAGATTGTTCCAGAGTTTGGGAGCTAAATAGGAAAAGGATCTGCCGCCCGCAGTTGATTTTGATATTCTAGGTATTATCAAATGGCCAGAGTTTTGAGAACACAGCGGACGTGAAGGACTATAATGCGATAAGAGCTCGCTCAAGTACTGAGGAGCTAAACCATTCAGGGCTTTATAAGTAATTAACAAGATTTTAAAATCTATACGATGTTTAGTAGGGAGCCAGTGCAGTGTTGACAGAACCGGGCTAATGTGGTCATACTTCCTGGTTCTAGTAAGAACTCTAGCTGCTGCATTTTGAACGTACTACGTACGTACGTACACTTGAAATAAGTACTAGTATCTAATAAATGTGTACTAGTATCTATTGAATAAGTACTAGTATCTAATAAATGTGTACTAGTATCTAATTAATAAGTACTAGTACCTAATGAATAAGTACTAGTGTCTAAAAAATCAGTACTAGTATCTAATGAATAAGTACTACTGTTTATTTAATAGGTACTAGTATCTAATGAATGAGTACTAGTATCTAAAAAATACATACTAGTACCTAATAAATAACTACTAGTACATAAAAATTAAGTACTAGTCACTAGTGGAATACTTACTAGTCAAAACTGAATAGTTGATATCTCAATGACGGATCCCCATAGAAGTCAATGGCAAAAATTTAAAATTTGTTACTAGTAACAATATAATAGTTACTCGTCACTATTGAAATAAGTACTAGTATCTAATGAATAAGTACTAGTATCTAATGAATAAATACTAATATCTAATAAATAGGTACTAGTATTTAACCAAAAAGTTGGAAGAGTGCATTAATACTGCCTTTTAAAAAATCTGGAAAGGATCCTAACAATGCTGGCAACTATAGACCGACCCATCGCCCTAACATCCCTTTACATTCCTTCACATTCACGACATCTAGCTTACCTCTTATAGTTAGCCTCTATAGTTAACGTTAGCTCACGGTTGTGATGCTAACGGACTTTTTCCCGATGACACTTATCCATTTCTGTAAAGTAAATATTCAACAGAAGCGTGTCAATTACATGTAAGAAAGTGTAAGGAACAGTTGTATGTATTATTTGTGTAATTTTAGGGACTAAACTTACCTGAAAGCAGTAAAAACAACAGTGAAAGAGTTTTTTTTACTACTTGTCAGCTGAGTTGCCTCTCGTTTCCATGGTAACTCCCTCCACTCCAGTTTAAATGAGCCTCGAATGTTCAACGCACGCGCCCATCAAACACGTGAAAGTTACGCAGCGTTTACATAATAGTACATAAAATTAGAAAATTGTCCCAAAACTTTATAACATTGTTTAAGTGGATAGTAGGCCTAAATTGAATGAGAATATAGGATCTGTAATACAATACAATACAATATAATATAATATAATAGCTTTAAAAATGGTAAACGTAGTGTAGAAACACAGCATATATATGACACATGTTGTGTTTAGGCAGATATTTTTGAGGCTCTGGATATGGCACAATAAATATGTAAATGTCCTGAGAGAAGAGCAGTTTGTGTTTATAAATACTAATAATAAATAATACACATACTTTATAAGGTAGCACATAAAGAGCTGTTAAAACTATAAAATCACATTGTTTGCATTTTAATGCTGTATAACCCTGGATTCTACACCAGTCGTTAAAACTCTGCCCACTATATATAATCTAATGCTTGTTTTGTTCTTAACAGAATGTGATTTTAGACAGCAGCTTTGAAAGGGACTTTTTTATTTAATGACTTATTTTGCCAGCCGGACGCTGTGACGTCACACGCCCGCACTGCTCTCTTGAGATCCGGCTGAAGAAAGGTATGTTTGTGTTCGTTTAAAGTGTTAAAATCGATGGAAACTGTTCAGGCGTTAGTATACTTTCTACACGAACTGTAAAACGAATGATTTGTTTTTGAGTGTAACATGATTAACGCTTTATCTGACAATAGTGAAGGTTGTTTTTGTGAGGTTTCTCTCTCTATCGAGAACACTTCACTTTTAGACACACTTCTGAGAAACAGCATAAAACCAGATAATCTCCTGAACCGTGTGACACTCGTTTGTGTTAGTCTGGTGTACAAATAAAGATACTAATGAAATGATGCTTTAGGTCTTTATAGGTGTTCAGGAACAGAAATAACACTCAGTGTTGCACCTTGATCTTTTGAAGTGAGAGGTAACCACTGCATTGTGATATAAATATAACTTAAACGTTTCCCGATCAGAAATTAGACGTGAATGTCTCTCAAGTCGAAAAGTCTGAGATAATTCTGAGTTTCTTCATTTAGTTTGCTAATTGTGCGGAGACGAAAAACAAAAAAAACTTTTGAAATGTTTTACTTTACATGTAATTAATCTAGAATATATGAAAACTTCACTTTTTGAAATGTTACAAAAAAAATCTATTTTTTCACAATATTCCAGTTTTTTGAGATACACCTATGTGTGTATATATATATATATATATATATATATATATATATATATATATATTATACACGCACAGTGGGTACGGAAAGTATTCAGACCCCCTTACATTTTTCACTCTTTGTTATATTGCAGCCATTTGCTAAAATCATTTAAGTTCATTTTTTTCCTCATTAATGTACACACAGCACCCCATATTGACAGAAAAACACAGAATTGTTGACATTTTTGCAGATTTATTAAAAAAGAAAAACTGAAATATCACATGGTCCTAAGTATTCAGACCCTTTGCTCAGTATTTAGTAGAAGCACCCTTTTGATTTAATACAGCCATGAGTCTTTTTGGGAAAGATGCAACAAGTTTATTTGGGGATCCTCTGCCATTCCTCCTTGCAGATCCTCTCCAGTTCTGTCAGGTTGGATGGTAAATGTTGGTGGACAGCCATTTTTAGGTCTCTCCAGAGATGCTCAATTGGGTTTAAGTCAGGGCTCTGGCTGGGCCATTCAAGAACAGTCACGGAGTTGTTGTGAAGCCACTCCTTCGTTATTTTCATTGTCTTGTTGGAAGGTAAACCTTCGGCCCAGTCTGAGGTCCTGAGCACTCTGGAGAAGGTTTTCGTCCAGGATATCCCTGTACTTGGCCGCATTCATCTTTCCCTCGATTGCAACCAGTCGTCCTGTCCCTGCAGCTGAAAAACACCCCCACAGCATGATGCTGCCACCACCATGCTTCACTGTTGGGACTGTATTGGACAGGTGATGAGCAGTGCCTAGTTTTCTCCACACATACCGCTTAGAATTAAGGCCAAAAAGTTCTATCTTGGTCTCGTCAGACCAGAGAATCCTTCAGGTGTTTTTTAGCAAACTCCATGCGGGCTTTCATGTGTCTTGCACTGAGGAGAGGCTTCTGTCGGGCCACTCTGCCATAAAGCCCCGACTGGTGGAGGGCTGCAGTGATGGTTGACTTTCTACAACTTTCTCCCATCTCCCGAATGCATCTCTGGAGCTCAGCCACAGTGATCTTTGGGTTCTTCTTTACCTCTCTCACCAAGGCTCTTCTCCCCCGATAGCTCAGGTTGGCCGGACGGCCAGCTCTAGGAAGGTTTCTGGTTGTCCCAAACGTCTTCCATTTAAGGATTATGGAGGCCACTGTGCTCTTAGGAACCTTAAGTGCAGCAGAAATGTTTTTGTAACCTTGGCCAGATCTGTGCCTTGCCACAATTCTGTCTCTGAGCTCTTCAGGCAGTTCCTTTGACCTCATGATTCTCATTTGCTCTGACATGCACTGTGAGCTGTAAGGTCTTATTTAGACAGGTGTGTGGCTTTCCTAATCAAGTCCAATCAGTATAATCAAACACAGCTGGACTCAAATAAAGGTGTAGAACCATCTCAAGGATGATCAGAAGAAAAGGACAGCACCTGAGTTAAATATATGAGTGTCACAGCAAAGGGTCTGAATACTTAGGACCATGTGATATTTCAGTTTTTCTTTTTTAATAAATCTGCAAAAATGTCAACAATTCTGTGTTTTTCTGTCAATATGGGGTGCTGTGTGTACATTAATGAGAAAAAAATGAACTTAAATGATTTTAGCAAATGGCTGCAATATAACAAAGAGTGAAAAATTTAAGGGGGTCTGAATACTTTCCGTACCCACTGTATATATTAGTTTGCTCTGCAAACTTTTTTTCAAGGAAAAAAGACTAATTATCCACCCCAAAGAGGCTCAGGATCACTCTCACGGACCTTCTCCTGGACTGTCCCCTGCTGGTGGAACGACCTGCCTATCTATCTCAATCCCAGCAGTCTTTTAGCCATTTTCAAAAAACATCTATAAAGACACATCTTTTTCATTAGCACCTGACCAATTAATACTAGCACTTACCTATTATATCCTATTCAAAATTTAACAAACAAACAAAAAAAAACCTATCTATGTAGACTGTGCATTTCAAGGAATGGTAGTGGGCACTCATGCAATATAAGCAATGTTCATACATCTGAGTGAGCGAGACGGAGGGAAGGGCGCAAAAAATTGGACTGGAACACAGCCTCATAAACATGAATCAAGTAGTGATGAGAGAAACAAAGCTTTTTAAAATCACTAGAGTGACTTGAGCCGAATAATTCAGTTGAAGCGCTCGAATCACT
The DNA here is from genome assembly GCA_027422415.1 of Schizothorax lantsangensis. Lineage (NCBI taxonomy): Eukaryota > Metazoa > Chordata > Actinopteri > Cypriniformes > Cyprinidae > Schizothorax > Schizothorax lantsangensis. The sequence goes on from JAPDDO010000466.1 coordinate 29,456, forward strand.
GGTCATGTAGATATGCATTATTGTTTTGGGCATACATTGTTTTACATTTATTGTTGAAATAATTCCTGCATTTTTGTTTCCAAGTGTGTTTAAGTGTTTGTATAATTTGTGTTCTTCTATTAATTTTTAGCATTAGTTTTGAGTGTTTTCAGGCCATTTACGGCCATTAACTCTCACTTTGACTGACTGGAGAGATTTAGTTTGGGTTTATTTATTTCCAGACACAGAAATCCTCCCGGTGAAGCGAGATGGCGTTTATTAAACAGGAGAGTGAAGACCTGAGGATTGCAGAAGTATTCAGCTTGAAACATGAAGAGACTGAGGAGCAAACAGGTTGGTTTCATTCTCAAAGCTGAACTCAGTCTTTTCCTTATTAAAATGTCCAGCTCTACACAAATGAATGATATTTTTTGAGGAATGTGATATGAGTGTCCTAATTAAAGAGCTTTTATTTGACATGGAGCGGGTCACTTCATGTGGACAGACATGTTGAGATCACATGACCAGAGTAATACTGATGCTGCCTTCAAACAGATCCTGTTTTTTCTTGACAAGTTGGTCTTTTTTATTATTTATTACAACATGCATTAAATTAGAAAAAGTAATACAGAAGTAGCCTAAACAAAACAATTATTTATTAACATTAAACTCAGAATCAATTTCTGAATAGAAAACTGTTATGATAGAAAAATGTTAGTTTCTTTAATTTTAAGTAGGATTTTAAAAATAATTGAAAGTATATTTCAGAGTATACTTGACAGTAATCTTATTTAATATGTCAGGAATAATGAGTATATAGGTTATTCTGCTATTATAAATGTTATATTCTTCTCAAATGTGTATAGGATATTCTGCATATTACTGAAAATTTGAAGAATACAAATTAAGACTTGATCCTTCATACTGCCTAAATAATTAATCATGTAAACTTATTTTATCTGGAGTCAAAGTGTAAAAAACAGGATTTTCATTAAAGATACTGTGCATTCCTGTTTCACGCATAGTGTATTTATACTTTCTTATGGATGTAAGATGTTAATATATAATATAACATAAGCAGGTCAATTTAGCTCAAAGGGAATCATTTATGATTTTATAGGGAATTTGAACAGACTCGCTGTTTCACGAATGATCGCTGATTCTGCAGCAATTCACTGAACGAGCCGTATAACATCAACTCTGCACTGGTTATTAAAATCCAAAATATAGTGATAGTGACACTATTAAATAGCACAGTAACAAGATCGGCAGATTAAGACATTAACTTGTGAGCACAAAACACAAGACACTTCTTTTCAATATAAATAAGACTTTATTGGATAAATCTAAGACATGTAAACTAATCTAACACATGAACACACGCATTCACACGTTGCAGAAAGAGAGAAAGTAAGGAAAATATGAGTTTAAGAGAATGAAAATGTGAAATCCCAAGTTTACAGCAATATGTGTTATTGCATAGACCTGAACAACCTTCAATCACTTAACCCTCGCATTGAGTTTCTCAATGAGGCTAAAATTTGTATTAAACTGCACCGACTCAGCAAAAGTCTGGAGGATACTTGCTTGTTTTGCCTCTGGGATTCCCTTTTGTAGTCCTCACAGGGGGGGTTTCCGAATCCCGAGGTTGCTGATTGGCTGGAAGTTCAATAGTCTTTGAAGTGACGTCTTGGGCGTTGGCTGAAGATGCGGAGTTGGTCTGGTTTAAGTTTGAAGCGAGTGCAGTCGGACTGAACTTTGCAGCAAACTTACTTTAGAACACGAAACTCCACGGAAAGAAAGAAACTAAAGTAAAAAAGAATAAAAGGATGTAACGAGACTAGGTGGTTTTTCTTCTCATTGTGGTGGCAGCTGGCACGTAGGCCAGAGCACGCTCAGAGAGCAGCGTCAAAACGCGGTGGCAAAAGAGAGAAGAGCAGAAGATGGTGTCCTGGGTTTTTAAACTCTGCTTTTTGACACCTCCCAATGGTTGTCTTGACCAATTAGAAATGATCTTAGCTGGGGATGTTGCTTTGTTTCTCCACCCAATCAATAAATCAACATGTCATGGTCAGTCACAATTTCACACGCTCTTGCAAAGTATACTTTTGGATGTGATTTCTATAACCAGAACATGATACATTTGACAGAATCAATTGGAAGAAACATTTCAAGCTAGAATTGTCAAACTCATACATACCAAACACGAATAACCCTTAAAGTCATTCAATAGTTATTAAAAAGACATACATAATATGTGCTTAAAACATGATAGTCTAATGTGTGGGTTACATACATAATATGGGGTTATGCATAGAAATATCCTTTTAAGATGATTTTTGGTGCATATGGAAAAGACGGTCTCTTGAGTGTAATTCTGTGGAGAAAAAGAGGCATGTTCTGTGAAGACCAGAGAAAGGTTAAAAGGTCTCAGTCTTTGACGTTCAATATCGCAGGCAATTCATCTGCAATTCTGAGCGCGAATTGCACAGCTTGTCAGTGAACTACGGCTCTGTGTATTAAATGCCGCTCCATTTGAAAACAGGTGATGGAGATATATTAATAATCACAGAACCGGCTTTACTGACAAGATGAGCATGACAATCGCATTCAATATATCGTGCAGCCCTAATAAATGCTATTTTGGAGAATGTGGAAAAACAAACAGTCGCTAGTCCCCAGTGATTTATATAGTATTTTTTTCCTACTATCAAATTCAATGTGGACCAGCAACTGTTTGGTAACCCACATTCTTCAAAGTATCTTATTGTGTTCAGCACAAGACAGAAATTAATACAGGTTTGGGACAACATATTGATTGAGTAAATAATGACCAAAATATTTTTTTTAGGGTGAACTATCCCTTTAATGATAGTTGGCAACATGTTTAGCACTGTCCCTTTAAAGGGTTAGTTCAAATTAATATTCTATCATTAATTACTCACCCTCATGTCGTTCCAAACCCGTGAGACCTTCATTCAAGTTCAAGATTTATTTGTCACATACACGATTATACAGAGAGTATATAACCAGCAGTGAAATGTGAGTCAGGTCCGCTCCATGGACAGTGCAAATATTATAGAATACAACACAAAGCAGTATACATAAAATGAAATGAATAAAAAAAAGATATAAAGAACAAAATATAAAATAATGTGCATGACAGTATACTGTAGACTTAAATATTAAGATAAGCATGACTGTACAAGAGAGGAATGTGCAAATAGGTTGTACATGGTTGACATGTAGCAGCAATTTCAGAAAAAATTAATAAAAAAATAAGATACCAAAACACAGAAAGTGATGTGTGCAAATGACACTGTCAGTATGAGGTAGATAATAATAAGTGTGAATATCTAACTGATTGTTAGTGATTAATAAGTGAAGTCATGATGGTGTTAAGAGGCTGAGTTTGAGTTAAGGAGCCTGATGGCCTGGGGGAAGAAACTCCTCCTAAGTCTCTCAGTTTTTGCCATCAGGCTGCGGAAGCGCTTACCAGATGGCAGGAGAGTGAATAGACAGTTTCCAGGGTGATTTGAGTCTTTGATGATTTTGACAGCTCTGCTTCTGCAGCGTTTGAGGTAGATGTCCTGCAGAGAGGGGAGAGCAGACCCAGAGATACGCTCAGCTAAGCGCACAACTCTCTGCAAGGCCTTGCAGTCTTGACTGGAGCTGTTTCCATACCACACTGAGATGCACTGAGTCAATACACTTTCTATGGTCCCTGAATAGAAAGTTTTCAGGATTGCTGGTGAGACTCTGAATTTCCTCAGCTGTCGCAGATGGTACAGTCTTTGCCTGGCTTTCTTAACCTGTGTTTGAATGTGTGTAGTCCAAGTCAGGTCCTCGGAGATGTTTACACTGAGGTACTTGAAGCTGCTCACCCTCTCCACAGGGGTCCCGCTGATCATAAGAGGAGTGTAGGGCCGCTGCTGTCTCTTCCTGAAGTCCACAATCAGCTCTTTAGTTTTGCTCACATTCAGAGAGAGACAGTTGTCCTGGCACCATGATGTTAGTCTCTCTACCTCACTCAAGTATGCAGTCTCATCATTGTTGGAAATGAGGCCCAGAACCACAGTATCATCAGCAAATTTGATAATAGATGTGGATCTGTGAGAGGATACGCAGTCATGTGTGTAGAGAGAGTAGAGCAGGGGACTCAGGACACAACCCTGCGGGGCTCCTACGTTCGGGGTGATGGAGTTTGAAGTTAAACGGAACACAAATTAAGATATTTGATTAAATCTGACAGCTCTCAGACCCTCCCACAGACAGCAACACAACTGTAATGTCCCCAGGTCCAGAAATGTAGTAAGCGTATATGTTCGGTAAAACAGTCTATATAGCAAAGTGTCCTATGAACTCCTCGCGAGTGACTTCTGCTGATGAAACAGCAAACTATTTACTATTTTTCTTCATAACATTTTTCTTCAATTAATTGCATCTCTGACTCCTGGTCTTAGTTCAACATACTGTATCTGGTCCTTGGGTCTTAACTATACATCCCCTACACTTCAATAATTATGGTGTTTAAATCCTGACTGAAACTGTTCACAAGTACCAGTGCAAAGTGAAGGGGACTAATATTTTTCGAATATTTTAGACCTGAATGGCAGATTCAGGATTGGTCTATAATAACCCAGTTTTGTTGCCTAATGTTAGTTTTGATGTTTTAATACTTTTATCTTGGTTTTGCTCTGTTGCTTTGAGCCATTAAACTCAATTAACTTCTATTTGTCCTTTTTTCACTTTAGACTTAATGGCAATAAAAGAAGAGAGTCAAGAACTGAAAGAAATAGAAGAGAAAGATCAAAATGAGAGACATGATTTCTTTGTTGGAAAAAAATCCATACCGACTGAAACAAATTCGGTTCAGAAGACCAAACCTCCCAGTTACTTAACTTGCCATGAATGTGGAAAGTGTTTCACACTAAAAGTAAACCTTAACGAACACATGAAAATTCACACTAGAGAGAAGCCATTCACATGCCAACACTGTGGAAAGAGTTTCACACTAAAAGGAAGCTTTAATGAACATGTAATAATTCACACTGGAGAGAAGCCGTTCATATGTGATCAGTGTGGAAAGAGTTTCACTAAAAAAGGAAATCTTAATAAACATGTAACCATTCACGCCGGAGGGAAGCTGTTCACTTGTGATCAATGTGGAAAGAGTTTCAGATCTAAAAACAATTTTAAATCCCATATGAGTGTTCACACTGGAGAGAAGCCGTTCACATGCCAACACTGTGGAAGGAGTTTCACATTAAAAGCAAACCTTAAACAACACATGAAAATTCACACCGGAGAGAAGCCGTTCACATGCCAACACTGGAAAGAGTTTCCTCACAAAAGGAACCCTTGATCAACACACAACCATTCATTCAGGGAAGCCATGCACATGTGATCAGTGTGAAAGGAGTTACAAATATGAAGAAAGCCTCAAGTCCCACATGAGAGTTCACACTGGAGAGAAGTCGTTCGCACGTGATCCGTCTGGAAATAGTTTCAAATACAATGAAACCCCTAATTCGCACACGAAGAGTGAACATTCAAGAGAGAACTGTTTTGTGTGTCATCAGTGTGGAGAGAGTTTCAGTTGTAAAGTAAGCCTCTACACTCATGTGAGACTTCATACTACAGAGAAGGCTTTCACCCGTGAACTGTGTGGGGATAGCTTTTTACAAAATGGAAATCTCAAGTCACACATGAGAATTCACACTCGAGAGAAGCGATTAGTGTGGAAAGAGATTCAGACGTAACCCTTGATTCACACATGCAAATTCCTTACATCTATTAACTGTGTAGGGTCCATAGAAATGTGCTATTCTCTACTAGAGATAGCGTGACATGACTGGGGATGATTTTGTTGTTTTTAAATGGCACCAGAAAATATGCATCTCTGTGAAATGAAGGTTACGTTCACACTGAAGTTCTTTGGCATTCTTTGCCTCTTTATAATTTTGAATTTTTTTTGGCATTTTATTTTTGGCGGCACCTGACCATCTGCTTTGCTATAGCTCAGTTGTTCTCAATAGTTTTTTTTGTCCCAAGGCACACCTTTGTGATTATGAAACTTTGCCGGTTTTTACATTCACACACAGCTTTATAACACCATGAAATCTAATATCTGAAAAAGCTTTGACTTCTGTCTTTCTGAGACAAATGCTGCAATGTAAGTGAAAGATTATACATGGATGCGAGTAAAATAATAAATGTTAAACTGCATTATTTGATTCATCTTTAGTGAATGGGTTGTTGATGTGACATGGCATTTTTACTGTCCCACAAGATAAAAATGAATATAATGAATAGTGTCATTATTTAAAATGCTGTAAATGGTTAAACATTTATTTGCAGCTTTTATAACAACAGGTCCATGTAGGACAGTGTTATTAAATTGTTGAAATTTTTGAGCCAAATCTCAAAATTGTCCTATGGTGTGACTGTCCCAAGCATGGTTCAATAAATTTAAATTTTTATAAATTAAAAAGAAAAGCATAAAAAAATGCATAAATACCTCCCGGCATAATTGTACAAGTGTCTATTTTAGTAAATGGCAATTTTTTTTTCATCCACATATTTCTGAAAGCGTAGGAACTTGATGCATTTTGTCTCTGAAAACCATGTCCTCTGGTGTGTGACACCATATCCTGATTTTAAATCGTCCAATTCCAGAGAAAACTATAATTAGTTGAAGGATTGTTACTGAAGCCCATGACATGAGCACGTGGTCAATTTTTTCTCTCAGAATTGTTCAAATATTTAACTTTTTTTGGAACCACTACAAAAGCGTTACGTTTTGTTGTCCTTTGGTGTGACAAACCTAAATTATATATTTTTTTAAATAAAAAACTGCATGTTAAACTACATAATCATGGAACATTATGCAAATGTGTCTTGCTTACCTCTAATGACAGGTTAGCTAGGAATAGCAAGGTCATTAATTGACAGAAAAAGACTGAAACCGTCCTGTGGTGTGACAGAAAATGTCCTCCGGTGTGACGCCTGTACTGTCACACCACAGGAAAGACGTCACACCAGAGGGCTAGGTCTCTTTAAAAAGCATTTTAATTAATTATAAGATTTATAATTTTTATTCTTTTTTTATCATTTTCAGTGTTCTTAAATGCAATAATTACATTAAACTATTTTCTGATGTTTTTGCAGAAAACTTGTACTGTTATAAATTGTCATGAAAATAAGTATAAAATGTGATACTTTGTTTTTGAAACAGAAATAATTGAGGGAGAGAAATTAGTGGAAGAGAGAGGATACGGAAATATAGATAGAAAATTAACAGATCCACGCAGAAGTGAGGAGATCCTAAGAGAACGACGCAGAAAGTAAATAAAATCAAAATCATGCCTTAAAAAGAGTAGCTATATAGTTTTTAAAAAATCATTCACATTTTAATGAGTATAGTTTCAGTCATATATCAATAATATTTAGCTGTATCATAAATATCAATCATATTTAGCTGTGCTGCACGTGCAGCGGGGGCTAGAAGAGTTTCAGTAACGTACTGATTGACTACGAGACTGAATTTTGTTGATGAATTTTTTGTTTAAAAACACATGTTGATATTGTTTGTATCAAAACTAAACTTTCTTTCTCATTTGACATGTTCCAGATTAAATAGAAATACTTTAATAACTACCATTTCTGTCCTTTAATGTGACGTAATGTTCAATGTTGTGACGTAATGTCCTATGGTGTGATACATAAAATATATCTTATCTTATCTTTTTAAGATATAAATATCTTTAAAAAAACAGTTGAGTGTTGCAATAGGGGAGATACAAATATTACTCAACTTAAGATGGTATAATTTTCAGCAGTTTTGAACGAATGACACAGTTTGTCTTGAAATTGTCCAACAAGTCGGGGGAAAAATTATGTTGATTATAATTTCATTAAATAAATAACACTATATGAATATAAGTGTATAACAATGAAGATAAATCTCTCTCATACTATTTATGTATTATTAAGAGGGTTTTTTTTTTCTTAATTTTTGCTATGTCACACCATAGGACAAATTTATGGGACAGTTCAGTAAAAATAAAAAAAAAACAATGAAACAATTGACGAATTTAGGGACCCTTTCTATTTTCTCAAAGACCAGACTTCACACTACATAAATATATGCATTTCTACTTCAAAAATGGTCTTTTACAAAAAAAAATTTTTTTACTGGCTATTTGTCAACTACCCATATGCTTAATAAGTGCTGTTTGTACATGTAAAGTATGCACACTTACCTATTCATTCATTCATTCATTCACTTACCTATTAATGGTAAGTGAATTCCATTAATAGGAATTCCACCTATTAATGGAACTTAATTAACATTCATGTATACATGAATGTTAAACATTGCCCAATGATGTTTGAGGGGTGGGTCAGGCACACGGTGACCACCTCTGACAGCAAAGTGCACAAAGAAATGCTCCAAGTTCAACTCTACACACCTAGAGGGACCGAGGTCCACACAACATAGTCTCAAAAATAAAAATAAAAATTGGCAACACACTTGGGGGAACTTTAATTCTTTAAATAATGGAATGTTATTAACTATGAGTTAAGATGGCCATCTTTTTTTTAACAATATTTTATGATTATTTTTTATTATGACTTGAGACCGTTAGAACAGTTTCTTATCTGGAAAAAACTATTTGTACATTTTCAAAGCTAAGTTAATCAGTCTGGTGTACTTTGAGAAGTTTGAGAGCTCAAAATTAAGAGCTTCAACCCATGTTAAGTGTCCAGTTTGAATAAAAGAAAAAAGTTGCTGAACTTTAAAGGGGACTCAACCCTCGTTTTAGTTGTGATATTGTGTCTCAGTCTACATCATTATCTCCAAACCTCATTCAAAACAAGGAGATTCTGGCCACATCTCAGATCAAGAACCTGGAGCCTTGCATCTGTGTCATCTTCACATTTACACTGTCTCACGGGTAAGTAAAAAAGTGTTACTCTTCTGCAGGTAAATATGACTGTTCCTCAGGATCTCCCTTCATTGCTGATTTTGCAGAGACTAAATGTAGAGTTCTGGCCAGTTGACATCTGTTTGTAATAAACATGTTTAACAACCTAACCGGTGTAATTTAGAGAATATCATTATGGATGTAAGTGATTTGTGGATTTCCAGCATGTACATTAGAACTTAATTCAGAATAAATAATGTTGTAATGTATTATTAACTGTCTTTGCTGCTATCAGTGCTGGTTAGTAACTGATTACCCGAGTTTCGTGTGAATTGGTCTTTCTCTGATCTGCTGACTGGATTAGAGCTGCTGCTAGGTATTTTGTCCTCAAAACTTTTAACATCACTAAAACACTAAAATAACATATGAAATACTTTTTGGGTCATTCTTCAATTGGGGTGGCAAACAAGAGGCAGAATTTGTTAAAATGCTTGTTTTTTTTTCTAATAAAATGTATTGCTATGCATTTAAAATGAGTTTAATATGCTATATCCATTACTATACAAGCTTAAGAACATTTAGATTTTTAAATAATTTCAATCAAACACTGGTGACTGTAACGTGTATGTCTGTTTAGTTCCTGTTTTTCCTTATTTGGTTTGTTTCTGTTCCCATTAGTTAGTTAATTATCTTTCAGTCTGATCACCTGTGTTCTATTAATCATCTCGTTTGCTCCTTAGTTTGTCTGTCTTTATAAGCCCTCAGTTCTCCCCTTGTCTTTGTCTCAGTTTGATGTTTATTAAGCCGGGCATACACTGCGATTTTCATCCGATTTTGAGCCGAATGCTGACTCGTGCGAGTCTTTTTTGAGTCGGGCTGAATTTCAGCTTTGTCGTGCGTCGTTTGTCGTGCAGTGTTCGTGCAGTGTACAGGAGGAAACGAGAAGCGATAAGTCTCTCCCGACAGGCAATCGGACGGTCGGATGAATTTCTGACATGTCGCTCCTCGTGAGGGTATCGCATAAATGAAGTAAAGCTATGAACCGACTGCCCTAAACTCAGTGCTTTTTCCCTCATTTCGCCTACACCATAAATAATGTTATCACGGGAAATGTGAACCATTGTCCATCATTTTGCAATTAGTGATAAAGACAAACATGTCGCAAAATTATAAATATTTCAGTTTTAAACCATGAAGGCGAGCCAGTGCATACCACACAAACAATTTGCAAACTTCATGAGCGTAATGCCCGTGAAGAAGTTTTAAACTCCAGTCAATTCATTAAGCTACAGAAAGTGAAAGTAAAAACTAAGGATTTTCATAGTCGAATCGGAATTTTCAAATCATGCCGATAGTCGACTGATAGTCGAATCATATGTTTGGGGGTGGGGCAAAATACATTACCAAGAGTCAAGTTAGACATTTAACCGTCATATATACACAGGGAAAATGTGTAACGGACGCCTCGCAGATACAAACGGGGTAAATAATGTTTTATGTTTTGATTAAAAGATAGTTAACATTAAACGTCAGCGAAACCCTTAGGAATTCACAACATTTTTTACAGTAGTGCTCATTATAACGTTATGTATATGACCGTAGTTATAATGTTCTGCATTTCTGTTTTGAGCTGCACGCGCTGAAGATGACCAGTAGAATGAAGCATATGATAGCAGGTTTTAAATCAATGGGATTTCACTCATTTATCTCATATAGAATATGCTTAGTTATTTATATAACATAACGTTAATATTATGACTTATAGCCTAGGCTATCTGCACAAAAACACATCTGCAGAAACAACTAAACACTAAAAAAAAATCACAGCGTTTTATTATAATAGTGTTCTCATTATGATGTTATGTATATGACAGTCACAGTCATAGTTATTAATATTCTGCATTGTTGTCCTGCTCGCGCCGCGCACTGAAGAGAAAATCACCGTACTACAATGTAGAGGTCTGCGCGGGACTGTTTTTTAAGTCCCGCTCCCGCGAGGTTTTATCCCGCACCCACCCTATCCTGCCATATATTCACTCTTTGTTCACCCGCTGTCCGCTTTGAATAATTTTCTTCCCGACCCGACCGTTCCCGCTAAATTTAAATCTCGCTTCCAGAATCACACATTTAAATTCCCTCTACTGAAAGAGAGATAGGCTAACAAATAAGAGTGTAGTCTGCACAAAATTGTATTTGCTATTTTATTCGTCTTGTCAAGAGTCTTTTATTAACAGCAAAATGTTTTGCTGCCAACACAGTAGGAAAAAAGTGTCACAGAGAAAATAAATATGTACAAAAATTGTATTCCTTATTTTTATTCGTCTTGTCAGGATACTCAGGATACAATTCGTTTAAACTTTACAACACAATAGGAACAAGTGTCACGTAGGATTTTTTTTAGGTTGTACAAAAATGGCCTATTATAATTTTATTCGTCTTGTCAAAATACTAAATTAGTTTAAGATCTTGCTGTAAACACAGTAGTTTAGAAGTTTGACCAATTAATACAATCAGTTAAACGGTTTAAAGTCACTTATTTGTTTTTTTTCAGTAATTTATCAAAATATTTTAAAAGGTTTGCTGCATGGTTAAAATAAGCTACGCATATAAAAAAAAAAATGTTGCATTTTATTATTTCATTCAGAAATAGGCCGATGCGAATTACAAACATTATAATAAACACTGTAAACATAGCTAGGCTATTTTAGTTCCCCTCACTCCACAACAAATCCTTTCAATTAACAGTAGACTAGAAGAGAACAGGAATTAAAAATAATGACAAACCAAAACAAATTAATTTAGGCTAAAACGAAACTGAAACTAAAGATTTAAATCCCTGCCGCCAAGATGCTCCTCTGTCCATGACGGATTAGAAAGAGAAACTTTAATCTAATAGGGGAAGTTGGATTTATTCACGCATGTTAAAATATTTATTTAAAGCTTCTTTCTTTTAAGATTCTTATTTATAGCATTATCATAATAGGCTGTATGTTATGAAGAAAACCGGAGATATTGAGAAAACCGGTAGTTACCCAGCAAACACAGAACGTTCCCCTAATGTTCCCATTTGGTTCCCAGTTGGTTATTTTTTTGGGAACCAAATAAGAACGTTCTGGGAACGTTCCCTGTAGGTTCTTTTTTTAATAACCAAAAGAGAACGTTCCCAGAACGTTCCCTGCAGGTTATTTTCAAGTTTTAATTTTATAACCTAGAGAGAACGTTCCCTGCAGGTTATTTTCAGTAGTCATAACCATGTAAACTAATTAAAACTTTGCAGATTTTTCTGATTATTCTAATGCTGAAATGTGTATTTTTTTTATCATAAACAAACTAGTTTTGCAGAATGTAATGTCTGAAATAAGCTTTTAATAAAGTACAGACATCAAAGTAGTCAAATCGCATTATAATGATGATATAATTCCAATTTTATAGCTGAAATTAAGCCGAGGTTAAGCATAGTCTGAAAAGCATACCATAAACACGGGGTTTGTTTGTATGTTTCTTTACAGCGCGCCTCTGATCTGCACGCGCATCCAGCACGCGCTTTTCTCCTGTGTTCCATAAAGCCGCGCACGCGCATAATTTTAAAAATTAACGGTCATTTTGTTTTACTGACTAACACTCATTTATCGATCTCTTTATTGAATAATTACTTATAATTAATACATATTCGAGAGTAAATATTGTGATTTCAGAGAGATTTGACAAGTAATTGAAGAGAACATGATATTAACCTTGAAGTTTTTGATTACGGACCAAAACAGAGAAACACATCATCGTTAATTCAGTGGTAAGAAATGAATGTAATATCAAATAAATGTTATTCATTTTTAATGTCTGTAAAAATAAAATTCACATTTTTAAAACCCAATATTTTGTTGAAGTCATTGTTATTTGGTGCTTAAGAAACGTAATATATTATACGGTACATGGTAGTTATAATAAAGAAATCTTACATATTAACGGATAATTCAATCATTTAATGCTCCTTATGATGGTTAAATGTGCTCTGATTATCTTTAATGATTAAACAATAGTTTGAAACAAGACATTTACTGATTATTGCATATCTGTCCGTCTTCCAAACCGCTTATACTGTTCGGGACGGGAGTGCTGGATGATTACTGACAGCAGCGGTATCAGAGTAAAGAGGTTAGGAGAACTTTCTGGGAACCTTCTAGGAACGAAAATAGAACGTTCCCGTTAGGTTAGGAGAACGTTCTGGGAACCTTTAGAGAACTTTCTGGGAACCTTCTAGGAACAAAAATAGAACGTTCCCGTTAGGTTAGGAGAACGTTCTGGGAACCTTAAGAGAACTTTCTGGGAACCTTCTAGGAACGTAAATAAAACGTTCCCGTTAGATTAGGAGAACGTTCCGGGAACCTGCCGAAAACGTTCCCGGAAGGTTTTGGGAACGTTCCCCTATCCTAAAGGGAACGTTCTATTTACGTTAAGAAAACTTTCCTGGCTACCCAAAAGGGAACGTTCTGGAAACCAAAAACTAATGTTCCCAGAACGTTCTGGGAACCAAAAATTGTTAGCTGGGTAAATGTGAAATCAGACACTGAGCACCCCCATATAGCCAAAATGTCATGATCATAACACCCCGCGAATATTCGACTGTGAGATTGGTAGTCGAATCAGGCTCCTTGAATCGAAGCATGGAATCGTCGACTATTCGGGGACAGCCCTAGTAATTTCATAACGTTGCGAAAACATTTTTTTTTTTACGTTGTTTTAACGTTACTAGGCACATTCTACAAATGTAAATATCACATCGTATGTGGTACTTTCTGGACGTTGGCTAGGCTTTTAGCATATTTACTGGATATATACTGGATATTTAACGTGCTTATAGGCAATATAATTTTTTTTGGAAACGAATAAAAAGAACATCCCAGCAATCACAGAAAACTTTAAACTATAAACTTATCTTTAGTACAGTTTAGTGCAGTTCTATCTGAGACCCGTTAAAACATTGAAACATTATTCAACAAAACAAGTTATACATTTAGGAATTTATTGATTTTACTTAGTATATTAATTATATACAGTTGATCGATTTATTAAAACAGCACAGTACAAATATTTGTTCAAACATCGTAAAGAATTTGTTGATTTACTTAACGTATTAATTACAACATCAGTGGATTGATTGGTTTAATAATGCAACACAATATGATACACACATCTGTTATGATAAAATCACATAAATAATATGAACAAAAAACAATGTTGATTAATCATTTAAGACAGAGATTATTTTGAGAGAGAATATTTTAAGGAATTGAAAGAATTATATACAATACAAAGATTATAATACAAAGTTATATTTAAATAAAAACAAAATGGCAAAAAGTGTCTTATTCAGTCACTGTCTTCAGTCACTGTCAGAGTCGAAGAGGCAGGGAGACTGAAATTCAAATCATTGCAATAAAATCAGTTGTTCTGTTCCAAACCATCACTGACTGTGGAAACTTTACACTGGACCTCAAGCAACGTGGATTCTGTGCCTCTCCTCTCTTCCTCCAGACTCTGGGACCCTGATTTCCAAAGGAAATGCTAAATTTACTTTCATCAGAGAACATTACTTTGGACCACTCAGCAGCTGTCCAGTCCTTTTTGTCTTTAGCCCAGGCGAGACGCTTCTGACGCTGTCTGTTGTTCAAGAGTGGCTTGACATGGACCCTGAAACCCATGTCTTGCATACGTCTGTGCGTAGTGGTTCTTGAAGCACTGACTCCAGCTGCAGTCCACTCTTTGTGAATCTCCCCCACATTTTTGAATGGGTTTTGTTTCACAATCCTCTCCAGGGTGCGGTTATCCCTATTGCTTGTACACTTTTTTCTACCACATCTTTTCCTTCCCTTCGCCTCTCTATTAATGTGCTTGGACACAGAGCTCTGTGAACAGCCATCCTCTTTTGCAATGACCTTTTGTGTCTTGCCCTCCTTGTGCAAGGTGTCAATGGTCGTCTTTTGGACAACTGTCAAGTCAGCAGTCTTCCCCATGATTGTGTAGCCTACAGAACTAGACTGAGAGACCATTTAAAGGCCTTTGCAGGTGTTTTGAGTTAATTAGCTGATTAGAGTGTGGCACCAGGTGTCTTCAATATTGAACCTTTTCACAATATTCTAATTTTCTGAGATACTGAATTTGGGGTTTTCATTAGTTGTCACTTATAATCATCAAAATTAAATGAAATAAACACTTGAAATATATCAGTCTGTGTGGAATGAATGTATACATTATACAAGTTTCACTTTTTGAATGGAATTAGTGAAATAAATCAACTTTTTGATGATATTCTAATTATATGACCAGCACCTGTATATATATTAAAGATAAAAAACACCTTGCTACGTGTACTGCATTAGGCTAACCAAGACTTGTCATAGCACTTGCATGTTGTTGCTCTTTTGTTGGTTTTGATTGCTTCTGTTGCCCTCATTTGTAAGTCCTTTTGGACAAAAGCATCTGCTAAATGACTAAATAAATAAATATTATCGACTGTTGTGGTAAATAGTCTTGCTAGATTAAAGCAGGCCCCAAAATATTTGGTCTCATTCACTAAGGACTAATTTGTGCGTGAAATGAAACACGCTGCGAATGAACGTTTTTAACGAAAACAATTTGTTGATTCTCCAAAAATCTCCTTCTAAAAATATATTCTAAATTTATGAAAATAACTATAAAAAAAAACAACTGAAACATGTAGGCAGGGGTGCCGTAAGGCTGGGAAAAGTTAGGACGATTCTAAGGGCCCGATGATGGGAGGGGGCCCCCGAGGGAGAAACGTGATTTCTACCGAGGGGAACGCTAGAGCCTCTCATTAAAAAAACCCACAACTTGACCCCAAAGATCTAGTTAATTACAGACCGATCTCGAATCTCCCTTTTCTGTCAAAGATATTAGAAAAGGTTGTATCCTCACAATTATATTCCTTCTTAGAGAAAAATGATATCTGTGAGGATTTCCAGTCAGGATTTAGACCGTATCATTGTACTGAGACTGCTCTCATTAGAGTTACAAATGACTTGCTCTTATCATCTGATCGTGGTTGTATCTCTCTATTAGTTCTACTGGATCTTAGCGCTGCGTTCGACACTATCGATCACAACATTCTTTTGAATAGACTAGAAAACTTTGTTGGCATTAGTGGAAGTGCATTAGCATGGTTCAAATCGTACCTATCTGACCGCCATCAATTCGTAGCAGTGAATGAAGAGGTATCATATCGATCACAAGTGCAGTATGGAGTTCCTCAAGGCTCAGTACTAGGGCCGTTACTTTTCACGCTTTATATGTTACCCTTGGGAAATATCATTAGGAAACACGGGGTTAGCTTTCACTGTTATGCTGATGATACTCAGCTCTATATTTCTTCACGGCCTGGTGAAACACACCAAATTGAGAAACTTATGGAATGCATAGTCGATATAAAAAACTGGATGACGAGTAATTTCTTACTGCTAAATTCTGAAAAAACAGAGGTGTTAATTATCGGACCTAAAACCCCCACAAGTAATAACCTAGAACACTGTCTAACACTTGATGGCTGCTCTGTAAATTCTTCGTGATCAGTCAGGAACCTAGGTGTGCTATTTAATAGTAATCTCTCCTTTGACAGCCACGTTTCTAGCATTTGTAAAACTGCATTTTTTTCATCTTAAAAATATATCTAAACTGAGACCTATGCTCTCAATGTCAAATGCAGAAATATTAATTAATGCGTTTATGACCTCAAGGTTAGATTATTGTAATGCTTTATTGGGTGGTTGTTCTGCACGTTTAATAAACAAATTACAGATGGTTCAAAATGCAGCAGCTAGAGTTCTTACTAGAACCAGAAAGTATGAGCACATTAGCCCGGTTCTGTCAACACTGCACTGGCTCCCTACTAAACATCGTATAGATTTTAAAATCTTGTTAATTACTTATAAAGCCCTGAATGGTTTAGCTCCTCAGTACTTGAGCGAGCTCTTATCGCATTATAGTCCTTCACGTCCGCTGCGTTCTCAAAACTCTGGTCATTTGATAATACCTAGAATATCAAAATCAACCGCGGGCGGCAGATCTTTTTCCTATTTAGCGCCCAAACTCTGGAACAATCTACCTAACACTGTTCGGGAGGCAGATACACTCTGTCAGTTTAAATCTAGATTAAAGACCCATCTCTTTAACCTGGCGTACACATAACACACTAATACACTTCTATTATTCAAATCTGTTAAAGGATTGTTAGGCTGCATTAATTAGATCAACCGGAACCGGGAACACTTCCCATAACACATGATGTACTTGTTACATCGTAAAAAGATTGACATCTACGCTAATATTAGTCTGTTTCTTTCTTATTCCGAGGTCACTGCATTCACCAGATCAGATGGTGGATCAGCACCTAGAGACGACCTCTACAGCCCTGAACGTCAGCGGAGACCAGGACACCTAGATGAGCCCCAGAGACAGACCCCCAGTGAGGACCCCGTCACCTAGACAGCCATCAGGAAAAGACCTCGGCAACCAGTTGAGCCCTCCAATCTGACTTTGCAGCAGTTGGAATTGAACTGCTGTGTCGTCTGGTCAGAGGAGAAATGGCCCCCCGACTGAGCCTGGTTTCTCCCAAGGTTTTTTTCTCCGTTCTGTCACCAATGGAGTTTTGGTTCCTTGCCGCTGTTGCCTCTGGCTTGCTTAGTTGGTGACACTTCATTTCCAGCAATATCGTCGACTTGATTGAACAGAAACTTTTTGAATTGAACTGAGCTGGACGATGCCATCACTGAATTCAATAATGAAATGCCTTTAACTGAAAATTGAGTGTTTAATCTTGTCATTTTACATTATTGACACTATTTTCCCATTTTGATATTGTGCAGTTGCTTTGTCACAATTTGTATTGTTAAAAGCGCTATATAAATAAAGGTGACTTGACTTGACTTGACTAGAGCCCTGCATTTCAGCCCGGCCCTGACCGGGCTTCGATCAGGCCAATTTTCACGTCATAGTTCAGACGCGGGTCGAGCCTCGGGCCTGTTTTAGGCTTCTCCTTATGTTTATATTTTAGACATCCATCAATTAGTGATGAAAAAAATTGCCACACTGGTGGAAACAACATGAGACCGTGTCGCGACTGTCAAGAGCGTCTCGACGGTGTTTAGTGTCCCGCAGCAGCAGAGAGCCGTCAGCGCTGCTGAAGAGTTCTGCTTCAAATACATGCAATAAAGCTTGCCATAAAGCCCCAGCAAAAGTAATTACCATGAATGTGTCAGGGGGAAATAGTAAGGAGATATTTGAATTATTTACTAATAAACTAGTGTTTTCTGTGTCAGTGTCACAAAGATGAAGAATCAGATGATGATCCTGACTCGCCATCTCCTCAATAGACGCGCCTTTAGAGAGAAGTGCATCTTCACGGATTATAATGAAAGAGTTTTTGTTTTCGATTTGATTTATTTCGTTAAGTAGTAATTTAAAGCTTTCTATAGATATATTTATCATGCAGCACATTGTAGCAGGAGAAAGATTTCACTGATCAGGTGCAAGTGCTTCAGTAGAGCCTGGTTTCACACCGCACGCGTAAGCAGAGCAGAGGCAGCGCAGAAGCGGCGCGTATGCAGAGCGGGAGCAGCGCGCGCACATTGTGCTTTCACTCACTGCGTCAGCAGGAGCTGAAGGTGCGCGCCGCGGACGGAGCGCAACGAAGGATTTGGTTTTCAAACTAAAGTAAAAGACCGCTTCTTAAACCAGAGAAGGTGAACATGTTGGTATTCTTGTAGAGAAAACATGCAAGTCCTGTCAGCAACAGCCAGTTTAGTTTTACTTTTTGTTTTCGTTTTGAAAAGCTTGTTATCTTTGCTGTTTACCTCACGTTACGCTATGGAGGCTTTCCTTATTTTTTAATATTATTATTATTTGATTCCTCAGTGTTTGCTAAACATTCTGTTATGTATTAGTCGGTATAATACATCATGTGATGTGTCCTATGCCATACCTCCTCTTATTCGTTTTTGTTAATAAATGTTATGCTAGTTTGTCATTGTAAAGTACTGTTTTATTGTTGTTGTGCTTTTTAATTAAGAATACCAATGAATCCATCTTTTTTTTTTAGTCTTAAAAAGTGAAAGGTGTATAGATATAAGCAAAACAGACAATTATCTTTTCCTGTAAAGCATGACACCAAGATCGTGAAAGTGAAAGCAAAAAGAGGAATTCCTGTCACAAAATTTAAATCACAAATA
Organism: Schizothorax lantsangensis; assembly: GCA_027422415.1. Classification (NCBI taxonomy): domain Eukaryota; kingdom Metazoa; phylum Chordata; class Actinopteri; order Cypriniformes; family Cyprinidae; genus Schizothorax; species Schizothorax lantsangensis. The sequence goes on from JAPDDO010000466.1 coordinate 48,603, forward strand.
ATACTGATGAAAAAGAACGGGTTGAATGTTGAACACTTTCGATACCATATAACTATAAACTATGATAAAAGTTCATCAGCATGCATTGATTAATCAAATGTTGTATCAAAAAAATAAATAATAATTCGACCTGTCTGCCTCTGGCCGCTTGGTCGTTACTTTAACCTGTTAACCAGCGCCCCCCATATTGGGAATCACAGCTGAAAATGACTAACTAACTTAAAATGGTAACAGCTCCTGACTTCAGTGTGCCACACACACAATTTTGGTGTCTTTGGAAAGAAGACCCTTTGGGCTTTACTATCCATCATCCAGAGTTGATAATGCTCAAAAATATAAAAAGTTATAGACACTGAAGTGCCTTGATAAAAATTGTACCACACTGAATTTTTTTTTTTCATATAAAAATACATGAAATCAGTCCTGAAGCAATCCAGAAAAGTAATGGGTTGAAAGTCACATGTGTCATGATTTTATATTTCAAATCTGAAGAAGATACCATGAAAAATGAGATTCCTGCAGCCATTTTTCTAGTCCCACCCCCCCCCACCCCCCCCCCCCCCCTCTGTTTGAGGAAAAATATTTACCAAATTATTGAAGGGTTCTACTACAAACTATTTAGTCTTTATACATGCCACTGCAGTTTTTCAATTATAAAACAGTATACAGAATCTTAGACATCGTATCAGTGATTTATTTGAGAAAATAAATTAGAACTAGAAAAATACAATAATAATTTTTGAGTGATGAAAAACTTCTGACATATAGATGCTCCTGTATATCAGTAATCACAGGCTGAGGATCATTCATACAGATGCTAATCATACAGATGGCTGCCCATTTAGTCAATAATCACATTATAATGGCCTTTTATATAGACTGCATTCACACTGATATCTGTGAACAGTCAGTAATTACATGCTGATTATCAGCCATACAGATGTTAATCATACAGATACAGGCAATTCCCCACAAAACACGCAAACATATATGAAAAATGTTGAAAAAAAAGAAAAAAGGATTATTTGTGCAAAAAAGATCGCTAAGTTACGCCCCCATCAGATGACAGGTGCGTCACAGCGTGCGTCACGTGCCGTCGCGAGGGAGAGCCAGAATTCAAATAAACAATCTTCCGTGTATCTTTGACTGTTTTTTTTTTTTGGATGATCTCATTCTGTTTGGGACATTGCCTGCTACAAAATCATGCTGTTTTTTTACCACCAAGACGCTGTTTTTGAGCGTAATTTGTTCCATAACGGACACAAACAATAACTCTCCCTCAAGAGATGAGACGCAAACAAATGAATAACGATCCAAATTACAACGTTGTTGTTTCTTTGGACTAAAAGTGCTCGATGGAATGTTGTTCAGTGGACCCTTATCTCTGAAACTAAACCGGGATTTACAGCAGTGGATACGTTTGAGTGTCGTTATCAGGATGAATCTGGTATGTACTGCGGTTTTTTTATACATGTTTTGATGTGTACTGCTTACACAAATTTAGCAAATACATATCCTCTTAAACAATGCATGATGAAGTTTCAGGACATTTTATTTGACTTTTATGTACTATTTATGTAAATGCATAACTTTGATGTGTTTTAGACCATGTTGGCCAATCAGAAGCCTGAAAAAGTTTCCAGTAGGCGGAGATAACAGCGCAGGCTCCGACGTCACAAGCCAAAAACTCCGGTTTTGCTGTCTACACGATAATACTGCAACCAGAGTTTTTGAAAATCTTCACCCTGGCAGGAGTTTTCAAAAATGTTCGGTTTCAGTGACCTGGTGCAGCGTTTGCGTGAGGACGAACGGCCAAACCACATTGAAAAAGCTGCGGTTTTGAAAATAACTGCGGTGGTGTGGACAGGGCCAATGGGTGTGCGCATTGAGCATTCAAATCGCATTTAAACTGGAGCGGAGGAGGTTACCATGGTAACATGGCATCAACTCACTCATCTGACAAGTAGCAAAACTCTGTCTCTCTGCTGTTTTCACTGCTTTCAGGTAAGTTTAGTCCCTGAAATAACTCAAATAATACATACAACAGTTCCTGACACTTTCTTACATGTAATTGACACGATTCTGTTGAATCTTTACTTCAAAAAGACCGTTAGCATCACAACTTTTAACAAACCGAACATTCTCAGTTATAATATGAAATCTCACTTCTTTAGGCAATCTAACCTGTGGTGTCCCTCAGGGATCCATTTTAGCACCTACTCTTTTATCGCTTTATCTACTTCCCTTGGGATCCATTTTTAGGAAACATGGCGTTACTTTCCATTGCTACGCTGACGATATTTAAATCTATCTGCCTAGTTTATCAGAGTGTCTGGATGATGTCAAATTATGGCTCTCCAAAAATGTCCTTTTTCTGAACTCAGATAAATCGTAAGTTATTGTTTTTGGCCCCTCTGAAGCTAGATCACAAAATAAACTTAATCTAGAGTCCTTAAATTTTCTTATTTCTTCCCAGGTGCGGAATCTGGGTGTGGAAATTGACAATGGCTTGAAATTTGACAAACAAATCAGTTCTGTTGTAGGCTCTAGTTTTTTCTATCTTCGCTCTCTCTCTCTAAAATTAAATTATTTCTTTCTAAAGCTTCTTTAGAGGTTGCCATCCATGCCTTCATTACATCTCGGCTGGATTATTGCAACTCTCTATATTACGGTATTTCGAAGACCCAAATTTCCCGTTTACCATTAGTTCAAAATGCAGCAGCTAGATTCCTAAAGGGATGTAAAAAAATGTATCATGTTACGCCCCTTCTGAAATCTTTACATTGGTTGCCTGTTCACTATAGAATTGAATATAAAATGTTATTACTTGTTTATAAATGCCTAAACAATCTAGCACCACCCGATCTGACTAACTTACTCCACCCCTATACTACTATGCGAGGACTTAAAGTCATTGCACACTGAGTCCGAAATTTTGTCTGAAGTTTTCGCACGTTAAAAATAAATACGACCTCATGTTGTGTCAATCACGTTTACACACTGCCTCCGAAACTTTCATCCGTCATAAATAATTTGGATCAGGTTCGATATTCTGCATTTTCCCATTCCGTAGAAAGCATTTTGATAGGAAAGGATGACGAATATGAAAAAAAAAAATGCATACGAAAATTTCGGACTCAGTGTGCAAGGACCTTTAGATCGGGAAACAAATTCCTCCTTCAGATTCTCAGAACCGGCTTGAAGACAAGGTGCAGTAGAGCCTCTGAAGTGGCTGACCCCACTCTGTGGAATAATCTCCCAAACCACATTAGAATGGCTTCCACTTTATCTGAGTTTAAATCCCGTCTCAAATCTCATTTGTTTTTTTTCGGCTTTTAACATGTAGTTTTATTTTGTTTTTGTTTTCCCAAACTGGTTGTTGATCTTTTTGTTTACCTGTATTTTAATTATTGTACAGCACTTTGGTCAGCCTGTGGCCGTTATTAAATGTGCTCTAGAAATAAATGGAACTTGAACATGTAATATAGATGTAAGCACTTTGTTTTAATATCTTTCCTGACAGTGACTGCTTTTTATTTCATGAATAAAAAGGATAAGCAAAAATCACAAACTGTTTCTTTGCATTTATTTAAAATTGTATTGTCAGTATTGGGCTTGCAGATCACATGAGTTGGGTACACTGTTATGTGTGTGTGGATGACCCACCACCGAAGACCATTTTTGACCCAGGAAAAACCCTGACAGACTACAGCCGACTGCAAACTAACACATGCATGCTGTGCCTGCATGAGAGGAATTGGCTGTCTATATCAGCAGCTATCAATAGTATATTTTTGTCATTCAAAAGGAGAAACCGAAACAAGGATATATGAGATATAAGCAGATATACAAAATGTAAACAAAGCAGCACTTTCTTACTATTTTGAATATCCGTTATGTTGATAACTTTCTTAATTTTAAGCAGCTCATGTTATGAAAATATTTGCATATTGGAATGCTATAATAATGTCGCAACACAAGCCTGAGTACTGATTTATTAAAAGTGGTCACTATTGCTTTGTCTGTTAAACAGATCGTTTGATATGTACTGAGTTATTTGTCGAGTTTTAACCTAAATTACTGCAGCATCCGTCTATGAGGAATGTAAGCTGTCAAACATACACAAGTGTAAGTCAATCATAGCAGTGGTTGTTTACTTCTGAATCTACAATCCTCCACGTCTATTCAAACAAAGCATTCTGATTAGGGGGTTAAAAACAGGACAGAAAATAGCTTATTACTTCTAAATTATTATGTTTTTTGATGTGAATTTTTATAACATTATAAGGGGACCTCAGACAACAGTACAAAATTTAAAAAAATTAAAAAGCCAGTTAATGACCCATTTAAATTTTACATATTTGTTACATATAATTTACAGTTCACAAGGATGTTGAGGGGAAATCAGGAAAACAGGAGACAATACTGGCTGTAGATGAGTTTATTTGAGCTTCTGTTATTATGTTTGTGTTCAAAAGAGATGATTAGTGCGAAACATACAGTCATAACCACACCGAATATAGAGTTTCTTAAAAGACATACAGTATATCATAATGCAGAAATAAAACAGACTTTTAAACCAAATAAGCAGATTCACTCAGAACTTACTAAAGAACAAATCAAACATAAAAGTAAATCAGAAAAATAATGAAGTAGCCTATGTAAACCGTGAATGTAAGTAAACACATTAGCTCTTAATTTCTGCTGCAGATGAAGTTGAGTTTGTGAGATTTGGGAAGGCTGATCCAGCGCTGATCTCCTCCAGACTGAACTGCTCCTTTTCTCTTCTCGAGGCTGCAGTTTTCTGGTGTCGTTCCGTTCCCTGGAGCCCAGTTCTGATAGCACACGATCTCTCCACTCAGCCAGAGCCACATGTTCATCACGCAGTAGTTGTGTAAACCCAACCACACCGCCGCAGTAGACGCCCGTTTAACCACGTTCATCACCTCATGCTGCATCTCTTCTGAATGAACTGAGACCAGATCCACATGATTCTGTCTGCAGTATCTCAGAGCTTCAGCCCACGTCAGATTCTCTCTGATCACAATCAGTTCATCTGGAAACCAAACAAAGCACAAGCAGAAACTAGAGAGAGACTGATCAAAAACAACATGCAGAACAAACACTGTGGGTGGATTTGTCATGTCGGTCATGTAGCGTGAACTAAGAGATCTGCAGGTAATGGATGGATTGTGTGTGTTTTGTGAGGATCTACTCACCTTCATGACACACAAAAGGATATTGATCGGTGCAAGAGATGTCATTCCATCGTCCCTGAGCATTCGGTTCAACACTTGTACAGTCTTCACCATATCCATAATTGTTAGGTTGACCAGTTTTCCAGTATCTGAATGAGGTCTCTGATCTGACCACTGCCATGAGTCTCTGAACAGACCGATCCAGACATGTGATCCAGATAAATTATTATCACCGATGAACTGCTGAACCTGTTGATTCTCATTCTGGTTCCTCACACTGACCAGATTAATGTGATTCTGTCTGCAGTAACTCTGAGCGTCTCTCCAATTCATCATCTGATTAACAAAGACAAGTCCTGTGTTCGCTTTAAGAAAAACAAATGAGAACAAAATTCATGAATCAGTTTGTTCATTATTCTTACGCTGCTTTATGGTTTGGATGCGAACAGGAGCAGCAGTGGAAACATCAGAAACACGTCTTTTAACCCCGTGTATGAGGTAGTCTGTCATATTATCACAACTATTCAGTGTTTCCACCATATAATGTTTATTTTAAGTTTCAGATATATAAATACACATAAGCATTAGCAAAATATACATTTATAGTTTGTAAAATACACACCGATGTCTGTGGAAGCAGCAATAACAATCCTTACAAATATTATTTGACAACATGTTTTATTGATATATACACATTGTGTAGGTAATAAAGTTTACTCTATTCTTCTCCCAGTTCACCGGAGACTTACTTTAATGTATTTTGGGAGGAGAGGATGAATTTATGTTGTAAATCCCTCAGCTCAGATTCAGAGTGAACTAACATGGCAGCACCCAACACCCGTCATAAATCAACTAACATGGTCATTATAAAGGTGTTTAAACTACCAAATACAACTGCTAACATGTATTTAAGGAGTGGAATATCAGATATTTCATAATATAATTAACACGTTTGTGAATATTTTGAATAAAACAAGAAAAATTAAGTAAAAGCCATACATCAATCATTAGGCGCGTTCGACTTTAAGCGGCGCTGCACAGAATGGTCAGTGTATGACATCACAGTACCGCGAGAGCGATAAGAGAGCAGACGGATCTGATATGCTTATGAATGGCTCTCGCGGTACTTTGATGTCATACACAGAATATACACATATTCTGTGCAGCGCCGCTTAAAGTCGAACGCGCCTATTAACAGCTTTGTGGCTGCGGTGTGTCACATGACAAGCATGATGCGTTGCCATGGAAACAGTAAGGTGATACAGTCTAAAATAACGGTTGCCTAAACTCATGCTGGTATATTTTAAACTCACTTGTGAAAAGATTAAAGACTTCAACTGCTTCTACAGCTGGTAATTGATATATTAAATATTCACAGATATTTAAAATTATACCATGATCTGTCTTTATTAAACTTTATTCTGATTGTCTAGAATGTGTGCATTCAAACCATTAAATTATACACACAGAAATACAGACCGTCAGTCGCACACAGATAAACATTTAAGAGCACAGAAACTTGATGTCAACCCTACACTGTGAATTATAAAATAGCATCACTATTGAAGTCGTGGCCTAATGGTTAGAGAGTCGGACTTGTAACCCAAAGGTTGCGAATTCGAGTCTCAGGTCCGGAAGGAATTATAGGTGGGGGGAGTGAATGTACAGCACTCTCTCCACTTTCAATACCACGACTGAGGTGCCCTTGAGCAAGGCACCGAACCCCCAACTGCTCCCCGGGTGTGTGTCTGTGTGTGTGCACTTTGGATGGGTTAAATGCAGAACACAAATTCTGAGTATGGGTAACTCACTTGGCCACATGTGACTTTCACTATCGAACTGCTACATTACATTTCTCTGAAACGAGGGTTTATGTTTTAATGGACTATCATTCCTACACGGACCAGACTCAAGTTAATCTACATATGAAAAATGAAGCCCTTGTAGGTTTGTGTTGAGATACTGAAGGCTGAAAATATAAAGCTGAATCACGTCTAGTCACTGCTGTATGTTTATTATTAATAATATAAGACCAATTTAGATCTCTAAGATTTTTAGGCTCTTTGATAGCAAGTTTCCATTGTGACAAATTATCAGATACAGGGAGAAAAAAAAAAAACAACAACTACAAAAAACAGCATATCATACTGTTTAGTATTCCATTACAATTTGGTATGTGGTGCATCTATAAATGAACTCACTGTTGTTGCAGATAAAATGCCGGTTATCAGCACATGGCAAATCATGCCATTGTCCATTTACATCATACCACAATCATCTCTGCTATCTGGTTGTCCAGTAGCCCAGTTCAGATAGAGCGCAGGTTCACCTGAAGACCACTGCCATTCATCACGACCCGTCTTCTGCAGCCCAATCCAGACAAACTGAACACTTCTATCATTCACACACTTGTTCAGCTCGTTCATGTCATTCATGTTGTCAATGGTGGCCAGATCTGTGTAATTCTCTCTGCAGTATCTCTGAGCTTAAGTCCAGGTCTTGTTCTCATTTATAAAGTGATACTGATGCTGAACACATTCAGATACGGAGCAGAAAGCTGTGAAAGAGAGACTTTGATTTAATGATTTTCATAACAGGATCAAACCTAATGAAACTAGAAACCAGAAATAAAACCACAAACACACTCACCAATGAGAGGAAGAATGAAATATAGAGTTTGGCCCATTTCTGAGGAAGAAAAATATTTCAAATATTCAAATATTTCAAATATTCACAGATTCATTTGTTGAAAAAAATGATTTCAGCGATAATTAAAAATCCATCTTAACAGGAACATAAATGCACCGTACACAATGATTAAGACAATATTATCATGTCAAAGTCTAATTCTAGTTAAAGATTGAAAATGTGAGTTGTTCTTACTTTAGAGGTTGTGTGTTTCTGTCCTGAGTCTGATGTTTCTGTCTGCAGCTTCAAACTGTGTGATTATTATATCTGCTCTCATTCAGCATCACATCATTTGTTTATTCCTCAAAATAAATGCCCTTTTAATTTTTCTTCCTCATTCATGTCTTTTTCTGATTTTTTTTCCTCTGTGTTAAAGACTGGAGGTTCTGTATGTTTCTGTAACCACACGATGTAATGACATGCAAATAAACAGCAGCAACACGCTCAACTCTTTATTTATGGAAATCATAGGCACAGAGAAAATGATGTGCACAGATGATGTTGTTTCCTCTTCATATGATGCCAACTCAGTCAACATTATTAAAGTAAATTTAATTTACTGTTACAAAACATGCTTACTATATGAACCTTTTTCTCTCTCTCTTTTATTTCACTGATTAACATGCATATGAATATCTCCAATGACTATACATGACTCATGTTCACATTCACTTATTTTTAAACTACAACAGCAGCACAGAAGCTACATATAAAGCACAAAAAGGTGCATAAATGCATTCACACATGAGTTACAAGAAATTAATTTAAATATAGAAACATTGAAAGAAGGTGTGAAATCATAAACAATGAAATATACACTCTACAGTCACATCAACAGTTGAGTTAAAATAATGGTTTTAATTATTAGTGTGTCTGTGTGTTCCATGAGGAGGATAATTCAGCACCTCCAGTGGTGTTTGTAATATAGCTGTATATATTTGATAGCTAATCTGTGAGAAAAAAAAAAATCAGAATGAGATCAAAGGCTATGTCTGAGTTTACTAGATAGTTGAGCCAGGAGATTCAACAACGAATTAAGAAATAATAAGAATACTATTACAAATCTAAACATTGACAAATATAGTCTTTGATGTCGGCGCTGATGGTCGACATGTAGCGCCGTTGCGCTTCGGGCGTCCCGTGTTCGAGTCCCGGCTCGCGGACCTTTCCCGATCCCATCCCCCCTCTCTCTCTCCAACTTCATTTCCTGTCTACCTACTGTCCTATCAAATAAAAAAGGCAAAAATAAATCTTTAAAAAAAAAAAAATCATTTTGATCATTTCTAAATATATATCCAAATGCAAAACCTAATTATGTCTGAAAACATCAGAGGCCCATTTCAGAAAGGAGGTTTATTGAAAACTCTTGAGTATGTTAACCCTGAAATGAGGGAAACTCTGATATTTAGTCTTGTTTCCTTGGAGAAACAATTGCATTATGTGCATTTTATCTAAAACAAGTAAAATTATTCACCATGGGCTAAGAAAAATAACCTCAATGCAAAAGAAAACAAGATTATATTATATTTTATTTTTCTTACACTGCAAACACTGAGATCTAATATAGTATAAAAGCTTATTTCTAGAAAATGTGTCTTGTTTTTTGCCATTAAAGATAAATACTTATATTCTAATGTGCATTGTATTTTATAAGTCTTAATTTTAGAAAATTGATCTTCTTCGGTAAATGTTAAGTCCATTTGAGCAAGATTTTACTAGAAAGTGAAAGTGACGTGACGTGGCCAAATATGGTTACCCATACTGGGAATTTGTGCTCTGCATTTAACCCATCCAAAGTGCACACACACAGCAGTGAACACACAGCAGTAAAACATGTAAAACATCACAATGATAAATGGAAGAAACAAATTTGTTATACGTTTCAAATAAGTCAAAACACAAATTTACAGAACACACGTTTCTCACACATTTGAAGCTTTATGTAGTTCGATCACATCTCCAAGGTAATATTTCATAGGGACATATGTGACCCTGGACCACAAAACCAGTCTTAAGTCGCTGGGGTATATTTGTAGCAATAGCCAAAAATACATCGTATGGGTCAAAATTATTGATTTTTCTTTTATATACAAGATATTTTGTAAATTTCCTACTGTAAATATATCAAAATTATATGAAGAACTAAGAACTTCATTTGGACAACTTTAAAGGAGATTTTCTCAACATTTTGATTTTTTTGCACCCTCAGATTCCAGATTTTCAAATAGTTGTATCTCGACCAAATATTGTCCTATCATAACAAACCATACATCAGTGGAAAGCTTATTTATTCAGCTTTCAGATGATGTATAAATCTCAATTTTGAAAAATTGACACTTATGACTGGTTTTGTGGTCCAGGGTCACATATGTCCTTGTGATTGAAACTATACTACGATGTGAAGTCTACAAGGTCATCTGCGTTTATGAGTTCAGTTCCCTCTGCCAGGTTGGGAACCTCAATTTTATAAGACATGTAGTCTCTGTCGAAACAGACAGTACTGTACCTCTGACACTCAAAACAATACAAGGGTTGCTGCAGGATTTTTAAGCTCAAATTTAAGACTTTTTAAGACCTGCGCAAATAAAATTAATACCATATGAGCGGGGTAGGGCAATGTCTATGGTAAACTATTAAACTGTAAAAAGCATGATTTACAGTTCAGATACAAGTTTTCACAAAAACAAAAAGTTTTATAAAATGATACACTTCACATTTCAGCCTTTAAACCATTTTTAAGAAAATGGATGAGTCAAAAGTATTAATTTATTATATTAATTTAAACAATTATTATATTAATTATATAACATACAAATTTTGATTTTTATAATGAATTATCTTCTTATCGATCCACCAGTTCACATTTACAGCTCTGCTTGTTTGCAGGGTAAAAACATGGGTCGATTTTCACATTGGTCTGAACATAAACAACCCAATGTTCCTGCAATACTGGAGGCTACAGTTCTAGGACCGCATTACTAGGACTAGGGTTGCTGCTCTCCACTAACCCACAGAACTGGTTGTTAGTGATGTCCGGTTCGCAAACAAATCGTTCAATTTAACCGGATCTTCTTAGTGAACCGGTCAAATCAGTTCATCAAATCGGACTGAATCGTTTGAAACGGTTCGCGTCTCCAGTGAGCACTAATCCACAAATTACTTAAGTTATTCACTTTTTTTTTTAACGATGAGCTGATGATACTGCGCATGCGTGATTCAGCGAACAGTGCCTAGCTGCCTACTATGACTGACAGCACGTCTGAACCAAACTAACGTTAGTTCTTTTGGACAACTGATTGATATGAATGATGGCGAAATGTAAGTTTATTTATTAAAAATAAATCGCAATGGGTTATGTATAGTAAGTGGATTATGGTTTCTGCGCTGATGACAACTAATTTATTCACTTTATATCTTCAAGACTTAAATCCTCGTATGCACATCACTGCCTTTACCTGTATTTGGGTGCTTGCAAAACTTAATTGTAAACTTTAAAGATCATGATTATGATGTTTTAACTGACTGAAGTTATGATTACTGACTTTATATATTTGAATGTGTATTTTCATCTCGGCCAGGGATGATAGATTATATCATTACGTCATCGCAAATGACGTCATTACGTTAGGGCGTAAAAGAACCGATGAACCGTTTTTTTGAACTGGTTCATTGAAACGAACTGTCCGAAAGAACCGGTTCGTGGAAAAGTATCGGACTTCCCATCACTACTCTGCAAGGCTTTGCATTCTTGACTGGAGCTGTTTCCATACCACACTGAGATGCACTGAGTCAATATACTTTCTATGGTCCCTATGTTGGTGAGACCCTGAATTTCCTCAGCTGTCGCAGATGGAACAGTCTTTTCCTGGCTTTCTTAACCTGTGTTTGAATGTGTGTAGTCCAAGTCAGGTCCTCGGAGATGTTTACACCGAGGTACTTGAAGCTGCTCACCCTCTCCACAGGGGTCCCACTGATCATAAGAGGAGTGTAGGGCCGCAGGTGTCTCTTCCTGAAGTCCACAATCAGCTCTTTGGTTTTGCTCACATTCAGAGAGAGACAGTTGTCCTGGCACCATGATGTAAGTCTCTCTACCTCATCCAAGTATGCGGTCTCATCATTGTTGGAAATGAGGCCCAGAACACAGGTTCTCCCTCTGCCTTCTTGCTGTCGTCAAGTCAGTAGTTAATTTTATTACTCTAATTAAGAAATGTATAATTATAATTATGTGAATTTATTTAATAATTATTAGAAATATTTAATTATGTGAAAAGAGTGTTAGACTATGTGGAAAAAGCTGCAGCGCGTTGAAATAGACATTGAATGATATTTAATGTCAAATGTTTGTAAAGTCATTTAGCCCACACCCATGAACCTTTCATGTTCAAAGCTTTACCTTGATTGAATTGTGTTTTTATACTTCATTTTTAGCTGCTGCCACATTCTTGTTTCTTCTTTGTCTTTTTCCTTTTTTTCTTTCTTTCTTTTTTTTGTGGCCATGGGATACCATTAAAACGAATATTATTTCAATAATTTACAGTTTTCACCTCTGATATTATAACGGTTATTAAGTTATTGACAGTTATTAAGAATTAAAGTTACACATTGACGGAAGTATGCACGCTGACGTCTTTTTGGCGGGAGCTGTTGCCATGGTGAATCGTAATTTCGGAGCTCCACTGATCATGACTTTTCATAGTCGTGGTGCACGCGCTAAAAGAGTCAACCTACTTAGAGTTGAGTAAACTAACACAATTCAGCCGTTCTGAAACCGAAAACTCTGAGTTTCCCATCTCAGAGTAAGTCAACTCTGAGTTCAAGTTTAAACTCAGAGTTGGTTGAACCTCCTTATTGAAACGGGCCCCAGGTCAGGTACAGGTTTCCAATAAAAATAAATAAAAAAAACATTGTAACTTAAGAGTTGGAGTGATTTGAAAGATGATTTTGCATATTAGCACATTAACTTTATCCAGAGGAATTAATAAAGAAATATAAATGGGGCCCAGTTCTCACCCACTGTGGTCCCACAATAAACCCATATATGGGCTATTTGTGGGTTCAGTGTGGTCACCCATTTGGGCCCTATAAGGGTTCTGTATGTGGCCCATCTTGGCCCCAATTATTAGAACCCATTTGGGACCCATGTGGGCCCATATAATGAAAATCTACATGGGCCCCACCTAGAGCCCACTATGGACCCATCATGTGCCCCTATGGGCTAACACACATGGGGTCCAAGTGGAGCCGATGGACAAAAGTGTATGGGTCCCATTTGGGTTGCCCATGCAGGGCCCAAGTGACAGCCCATCAAAAACCCACAAGGGGCCCACGTGGAAATGTTGGCTGGGGTGGGCTTGCCCAGGTGAGGCCCACAGCTTTGGGCTCACCGCAGGCTCTCTGTTACCCCTTTTCCACCAAGGCAGTTCCAGTGCTGGTTCAGAGCCAGAGCCTAGATTCAAACCGGTTCTTTGTTTTTCGACACCCAAAGCACCAGCTCCGAACCAGGAAAAGCGGTTCGTAAGTAGCACCAAAACATTGCTGGGCTAGACAGAAGAACCACTTGCGCCAGGGGCTGGGGGCGGGGTTACTGTGAACAACAAGATAAACAGAAACTTTGGACTGCCATATTTGAAATAGCAGCTAAACACGAACACGTTGGATTTGCCGTGTTTGGATGACGATGTAGGTTCGCAAAGCCATGAACATCAATAGCAACGCAAAGTTCACCATTGTTGATAGTTTGTTTAGGCTTTTTCGGGATGGATCGGCGCTGCGTGGACCGTTCAGTACGAGGCATCGGGGTGCTGTGGGAGCGACTGGAAAGCAGACGGCTCTTTATGCTTTTTGAATCGCTCTCGCGGTGCTTTAGTGTGTTGTGTGCCGATCGATCGATCGATCTGCTTGGTGCTGATGCACTTCGAACAAGTCTGTTGTGTTTGGCGCTGCCGCGCTAGTGAAAGAAACATGAAACGTATTCAGTGACGTAAGTCCTGGCTCTGTATTGGCTCTCTAGCCCAGGGGTTTTCAACCTTTTAGGATCCGTTATACTGATGTACATTTGATATTTACTTTACAGTTTACATTCACTTGAAACAACCGACTGTGCTTACGAGGATACTCCTCAAGACAGCCACTGGTATTCACCTGCTGTCTCAGAAGGCTATCTGTTTGTGCGCGCAGGTGCGCAGAAACGCTCTGTCACAGCGCGTGAGTACCGCGTTGAGATGTCTTGGGCTTAAAATTACTTTGTTTAAATTGACAAGACTTAAAACACGTGAGAATTAAAAACTTTCTTGAGGAAGCAGCACTGGCCTGATCGTTAAGATAGTTTTGGGGGGCTGAAACCCACCTAAAAAGGGTTTAGAACCACCCCTGCCTGGTATAGCGTGCGTAATTATACTGAAACATAAATATATAACCAGTTTACCTGATTCAATGTGATGGCTGAGCCTGTTTCTGAGATAACAACATGCCAATCCGTGGTTGGATTTCTGACATGACTAACCGTAAATCATTTTTCACCATTCTCACTGTCGCCTAACAGCGGGAGTCAGATTGCCCCCTAGCGGATGGCTAAAGATTTGAAAGCTCGTATTCATAAATCTTCAAGGCAATGTCTCTGAATTAATTGATGCTCGCGCCCCCCTTGACAGGTGCTGGCGCCCCCCTGGGGGGGCGCGCCCCACAGGTTGAAAACCCCTGCTCTAGCCTGTGGAAAAGCAACCAGTTCTTAAAGGGCTCGCCAGTCGAACCAACTAAGAACTGGCAAGAGCACTGGCTCTGAACTAGCATCTGGTTCCTGCTGGTGGAAAGGGGGTATGTGAGCAGCCCACATTAATCCCATTGTGGGCCAGCCCATTCGGCCCAGTGCAACTTTTGTATCCTTTGGGCCCACGCAGGTTTTGTGTAGGCAGCCCTGTAATGCAACTAGGGGAATAAAAACAACATTTACTGGCCATTCGTTAGCCACTCAATTGAACTGGAATGGCTCAAACCAAAAGAGACCTTTTCAGAACCTGTTGTTTCATATAGGCCAGGAATCCTCAAATCTGGCTCACAAGATACACTTTCCTGCAGAGTTTAGTTCTAACCTTAATCAAACACACCTGAGCATGTCTTCAGGATCATTAGAAAATCACAGGTGGGTGAGTTTGATCAAAGTTGGAGCTAAACTCTGCAGGAAAGTGAGGCATGAGGATCTCATGAGGCATATTTGAGGTGTAACAGACATGAGCCTGTTAACAAGAATTTTGTGGGCAGTTTTATTCCTTACCACTAGGGGTGCTAGGGTGTTTTAGGTTTCCTTGGGGAGTTAGCAATAGCAAGCAGCAGTAGCCAGCATGGCTCACCTGCTGAACACATTGTGTTGTGTCCTAGTTGGGAAATGTGTCATTTCAAGCCCAGTCTAAAGGAGTTTTTTTTTAAGTGTACATGTTAAGTGCTGATGTTTTTTGCAGACCATAGTCTGGACTATTTTTGACTGTTCCTGGTTAGGAAGAGTCTGGTGTTTGAGAGCTGTGGCGTGTTTTCATTACAAGAGTTTGGATTATTCATTTGCTATCAGCCAACTTCAGCTATGGACAGTGTTTGGACATTGATGTACTACAGATAAGACTTTCACACACATCAACTTTCTCATGATGAAATCCTACAATCTTACATTGCTTTGTTTGCTTTCTTTAGTTTTTTGTATTTTTGTGTATTTACATTTTTGGCTATATGTAGCTGTATTAAACTGAATTGAATGGTTTTTTTCTATTTTATTGTATTTAATAAATCAATTTATTTGAAATCCCTTTGACTACTGTAAATTTTTGACAATACAGACATTAGTTATGTGGTGACTGCATCCATTTCAGATGTATAATAGCTGTTTTCCCCAAAGACTTAAGCTATAGTAGCAGAAAAGTATTTAAAGTGAAACAGATGTATTGTTGTAGATTAATATTGCGGGCCCTGTGTAGGCCTAGTGAGGGCTTCCTGGGGGCTAAGTGAGGGCTGCCCGTGCAGGGCCAGCGCTAAGGGGCCAACGTTTTGCCAATGAGCAAATTCTCAGGGGCCCTGTGCTGGCAGCCCGTTGGGGGCCCTTAGGCTAGCCCTAAGTGGGCCCGTAAAGGGCCAGTGCAGGCTTGTTTGCAGGGGGTGAATGAATGATGACAGAATCAGCATTTTTAGTTGAACTATCCCTGTAAAATGTTCAAAATACATTATACATTAAACACCCACATACATTATAAAAGGATAAAGGTTAACTTAAAATATTTTAAAGTTGTTGTTCTGTATATTCAGTACTACAGCACAACTGCTAGTGTGATATTGCTTTAATAATATAGTTCAATAAACAAGCAATAAATACTGAACAACTTACTTTACAACTTGTCCAGTTGGTTTGTGTTTCTTTTTCCACAGAGAAGTCAAAGGAGAACGTTCGGCGTCATATTCTCCACAGCAGTGTTTGAAGAGCTCTTTACTCATTCAGGTTCAACTCCAAACACTGTTGATCTGATGGAGAACATACAACTGTAGTTGAGATACAAACAAAAGTGAATCAACTTTTAGTCCATTTAGTAGACACGTTTAACTGTGTCATTTCTAATTGAAATAGTGTTTTCTTACTGTCATGTAAGGATCAAGACGACTGGGGAAGCTGCAGTGAATGATATTTATTGAGCAACAGTTGTATGCTGAAATAAGACGAGAGCGATGAGTAGAACTCAATAACAATAATGACAAATTAAACAAATTTTTCCTGCAGGAATCCACAGAAGCAGATGTGTGAGGGTCCAACTCAGACTAGACAACCTAGATATAATGAAGATAACTATAAAAATACAGTTAATATTGACAGCCAGTCAGAATCCATTCTGCTATAACAAGCTTGAGAATTTAAAGCGGCAGACAAGCATGTGCTTAGAATAAACAGATGATATCGTCCGCTGGTGTGGACATTAATATTGTTATTTTTAAATTTATCTTTCTTGGTGTGAACGGGTTTTTCCTCCCATGTGGCACAGATCGGATATGACCTATGAATGTGTAAGCAGGGAAAAATCATGTGGATTCTGATATTCTACTGTCTGTTTCAGGCCTCATACATATGTGGAAATATATCTGATATGAATCAGATACGTGAATATGTGGACAGATATTCCCCCATCAATGTGAGTCATGTGTAATTGAAAAAGCAGTGGTGGTGAATGATGTGAACTCAGGTGGACACCAACCACGATCACATGACTCTTTTCAGTGATGCAGTGGATATTTTCTGATCAGTACGGCTATTTTGTGTTGTTTGGATAAGTGTACAGTGTAAATGCAGATTTTAGATATGGGTCACTATTAAAATAAGATGTAAGCTGGCCATCAAAAACATCAGATTTAGTCAACAAATAGGAATTAGGCATCAAGACCTGCAGGGTAAATGCAGCCTATACATAGCACTTTTAAGTTTATGTGTGCATGTGTGTGTGTGTGTGTGTGTGTGTGTGTGTGTGTTCTTTAAGGCTTCAGGCATAAATGTTTTTAACTTTAACCACTGAGTGTTACTCCACATCCACTGAGTATCATTAGAAACCTCTTCCTCTGTTGTGTGGGTGTTTTTTCCCCACAAGACATTGTCAGAAGCTTGATATTTTAAAGCTTAATAGATTCAGCTGTGGTTGTATATTTTTCCTGATTTTTCATCAAAATAAATGTATTATGCATGTAACAAACCACCTCAAATATAACATGGAGATGTACTTTGTCCTACTGAATGGATCTGCACAATATATTTTGGAGCAATTATATTGGCAATTCTGCTGGCATTACTGGAATCCAGGGCTGGACTGGGACAGAAAATCGGCCCTGGCATTTTTTGGTCCAGGCGGCCCTCCACCACTTTTATATATATATATATATATATATATAAGAAGTCTCTTCTGCTCACCATGCCTGCATTTATTTTATCCTAAATACAGCAAAAGCAGTAATATTGTGAGTAATACCGCTAAAACATCTGAACATCACGAAACAAACGCACATTGACGGATCTTCTTCCGTCTGTTCTGCAAAATGTAAACAAATGTAGCCTATATTTCTGCAAGCGTAAATATTGTGAAAATATAAGTATTAAATGTGTCTAGGCAAAGGCATTCCTCCTGGAACAGGTCGCGCGCCGCTGCGCTCAACTCTCTTGATGTTCTTAACTTTCTGTTACAACTCTGAGTGAGAACCTCTTCAGATGACTTGGCACGTGCGGCAGGGAACTGAACGAATCATTCAAACTGATTCACGAACCGATTCACTGGTTTGCCAACTGGTTTGATCAAGCCTTTGAACAGAATTGACTCAAAATAATGAATCATTCGCGAATGGGCATCGTTCATTGCCCAGAGAAAAGTAGACGACGAGTTTGGAATAAATTGAAGCATTTTTAACTTGTATTGCATTAAGATAAAGTAACGAGAGGAGCGTTGCCCACAGTAACGAAGTAAAAGTACCGTTTTTTCACTAAAAATATACTTGAGTAAAAGTAAAAGTACCCATCTTTAAATATACTCTAAAAGTATTAGTTACCCAAAACATTTAAATTAGGTAAATGTAACGAAGTAAATGTAACTCGTTACTACCCACCTCTGGTCACATGATCCTTCAGAAATCATTCAGATATTCTGATTTGCTGCTCAAAAAAACATTTATTATTATTATGTTGAAGACAGCTGAGTAGAATTTGTTCAGGTTTCTTTGATGAACAGAAAGTTCAGAAGAACAGCATTTATCTGAAATAGAAATCTTTTGTAACATTATAAATGTCTTTATCATCATTTCAATTTAAAGCATCCTTGCTAAATAAAAGTATTAGTTTCTATAATTTCATTCGAGCTTTTGAATGGTATAGTGTATAATGTTACAAAAGCTTTTTATTTAAGATAAACGCTGATCTTTGGATCTTTCTATTCATCAAACAATCCAGAAAATAAAATACTCAACTGTTTTAAATATTGCTAATAATAATAATAATAATATGTAAAAATGTTTCTTGAACAGCAAATCAGCATATTAGAATGATTTCTGAAGGATCATGTGACAGAAGGCTGCAGTAATGATGCTGAAAATTCATCTTTGATCACAGGAATAAATTAGCCTACATTTTAAAATATATTCAAATAGAAAGCAGTTATTTTAAATAGTAAAAATATTTCACAATATACTGCTTTTGCTGTATTTAGGATCAAATAAATACAGGCTTGGTGAGCATAAGAGAATAAAACATTCAAAATCGTAGGCTACTGGTAGTGTAGATATGTAGCTATCATTGCATCTAGTTGTTTTGGATAAGAATAAAACGTCAGGTCCCACAATATCGTGTCTTTTTTCATTTAAATCTAGATTAATTCGCATTGGCCCATGGAAACCTCTATGAACACACTTGACTTGCCTTGGCAAAAAAAAAATCGCGAGGGGCGAATTTACGTTTTATTAAAAAGTGTTTGCGTAATCTACACTTATGGCGTGCGCACACATTAGGATAGGTTAGATGCCTGCCTCCGTTGCAAGTCCCTATCAAGCACTTTACCAATTCAACTGCTCTCCTCTCCTCCTCCTGCCTGGCTCTTTGGCCCGCATCATTCACCGCAGAACAAGCCTGTTCTTGATTAAAAAAAAAGCGATCTTTATATAGGCGGAGCAAAATACTTCATCGCTCCGTCTACAGCGCATTGTGATTGGGTGGTTTACGCGTCAACACAGGAGACAAACCAATGGGCCACTGGCTGCTCGCTGTCCCTGTGTGATGGCAAAAAAAAACAAAAAAACATTCTGTCGGCCCCTTCAGTGCGTCGGCCCACCGGGAAAATGCCCGGTATGCCCGATTACCAACCCAGCCCTGCTGGAATCTCAACATCATGATTGAAATGTTTTTATCTGAGCATTATAACTATAATATTAAATTAAGAAGTATCATATCAGTCATGAGGTTCAGTACTGGAGTTAAACATGGAGTTATCTTTTATTGTTTCACTGATGATACTCAGTTTTATAATTCTTCAAGGTAACCTTCTCTAGATGATATTAAAGCTGGATGACCAGTAATGTCCTGCTGCATGTGCTACAGCTGTACATAGGCCTCTGTAGGCAACACCATCAGCCACAACAAGCTGGCTTTGAGTCCCAGAATGCTTTGACTGCATTTGGTGCATCATGTCTTTTGTCTGGTCAGTCTTGCTGGACTCAGCAGAGCTCATTCATTGTGCTGTCTTCTGCTCATTGACTGAAACACATGGAGACTCACTCTAGTCCTTCCATCTCTGACTTATTCCCAGCAGCTGAGCTCTTGATCATTGAAGCACATCAGCTCCACGTCCGTTCCTCGCATGTACTTGAGTGCTGGATCATGTCACTGAAGACAGAGACACTTTCTCTGTTTGTGGATCAGAGAAGAGAGCAGTGACTTTCTGAAGATGTCTATAGAGGATTATGTTCAATGCAATGAGAATATCTTCCATGACTCTTATTGCATCGAAAATGGTGTGTATTTCCAACTCGATCTCACTCCTGGAAAACATAACTATTTTATGAGGCTCCCCTAAACATAACCATCACTGGGTCATAATCAGATTACATACATAAATCAGATTAGATACGAAAGCATATATATGATATATTCATACAAATTAGACACCAATTTGTCAAAATGTAAAATTGGTTAGAAACCTAAGCCTCCTAAATCAGAAATCATGATTCTTCAGCTGATTCTTTCTTCAGGAAGCCAGATTTTGCATTGAAGACCGAGAAGACTTTAGCATCAGGTGAAGTACGTACAAAACACCTGCACCAAAATCCCTGTAGAAATCATAATCACTTGAACATTGTACAGTACATACATGCATCGCCACCCACCCAAGATACAGACTGTAAATGCATTTGTGCCGTAACATTACATTATCTTTACATTACATTGTCTTATCAGGTCCATTTGGAAAAAACACATTTATTTTAAATTATCTGAGACCCGAGGCCGCTAATACCGAACCCTACCTTGGGTTTTTGGATCCAAGTGGACCCGTGAAGACCTCTGGTGTCGACTACCCATCCCTACATTCAGGCTATAGAGTATGTACTCTTTTAGCACTTGTTAATAAGTACTTTGTGAAGTGACCTATTCAGAGAGTATGTGATTTCAGACGCAGTCTGTGTGTGTTGTGTTGTATGGAGATGTATAATTGTAAAACTGAATGGACTCAATATGTCATTGCAAGCTGAAAACACAAGCATCATGTTTCTGAAGGACAAAATCCATGAGAAAACTCAAGCACTGGACTGAGCGAGGATTGAGATGTTTTCTGAGCTGGACGAATTCAACAGTGTTAACATTGTGAAGAAGTCTATCACCTTCAAGCCCTCCTGGACACTTTAACAGATATTTCCCAGAGCAAACAGCTCCAGAACAATATGACTGGATAAGATCACCATTCACTGTAACGAGGGCAAATCATCTGACATCTGAACTGAAGGACGCATTGCTTGAACTGTCAAGTGACCGAACCTTAAAGACAGCGATGTCTGAGTTTTGGATTTCAGTCGAGAAGGAAAACTTTGGGTCTTATTCACAGCAAGCGAACACACAAATCTGAGCGTGGAATCTGTAACAACAGATCATGATTCACCAAAAACTTTAGGACAAATTCTTCTAAATTTACAAAAAATAAAATAAAAGGTAGAATGTGTTCAAATGTTATGTTTCATCTTATCACGATAATAATGATATATTAAATTTAATTCTATATAGTTAAGATTAAATCTGGTGAGAGTGTGTCTAACAAATCTGTTTTAGGTTAGATTTATATTATTTATATTTAATAACTGATAATTAGGCTATATAAGTAATACATAGTTATGATTAGATGTATATTTCATCTTAAATATATGTTTGATCATACAGTAAGAACAGCTGTAATCTGCCTCTGTATGAAAGCTGTTCATTGTGACTGAGCTGGTTTGAGAAGGGCAGAGAGGATTGTTTTAGGCCTGGAAATCAGTTTTAGTTTCTCATAATTAACTCAATTTTTATGTTTTATTGAAGAGCAGAGAGGACTTTTATTTTGCTCTGGCGGCGTGACGTCATAAGGCTGCGCGCGCTCCCGCGTCTGTTGTGATTCGGCTCAAGAAAGGTCTGTGTTTTTAAGTGTTTAAACTGATAGAAACCGTTCAGTCAATTGTGTAGTTGTTAAGTTTTAATTATTTGCTATCTTACATTAATAGGCGTTATTTTGTGAGAGTAAACGCATGTGCACACGAGTAACAGAAAAGGTGTGTCTTATTTCGCTCCCTGTGTCCTGAATCAGTTTATCATCAACACTAATTAACTCACTTCTCAGTAGCGACGGAGAAACTGAGCTTTTTGAGACTAGATTGAATCTGTTGCTTCTCAAATGATTCAGTGACTCGATTGAATCGGTTGCTCCTCAAATGATTCAGTGACTCGAATCTCTGCTCGCTGGTCAAAACTGTGTAAATGCAGCGAGAACAACAAACACAACTCTTACAAACCAGCTGGATATCTTCTCATGCTAGTGTGATTAAGTGTATATAATCTACAAATTCTGATTTACCGTATATATCTCAACTAAATATGAACTGTCTGTATAGTTTGTGCTCTTTTATGAATTTGCAGCGCTAGTTTTGAGTGTTTTTGTCTAATCAGCTGATTTAACTCTCACTCCCTTACTAGTGTGCTGACTACTGAACTAGTGTGCTGACTACTGAACTAGTGTGCTGACTACTGAACTAGTGTGCTGACTACTGAACTAGTGTGCTGACTACTGAACTAGTGTGCTGACTACTGAACTAGTGTGCTGACTACTGAACTAGTGTGCTGACTACTGAACTAGTGTGCTGACTACTGAACTAGTGTGCTGACTACTGAACTAGTGTGCTGACTACTGAACTAGTGTGCTGACTACTGAACTAGTGTGCTGACTCCCTTACTAGTGTGCTGACTACTGAACTAGTGTGCTGACTCCCCTTACTAGTGTGCTGACTACTGAACTAGTGTGCTGACTCCCTTACTAGTGTGCTGACTACTGAACTAGGGAGCTGACTACTGAACTAGGGAGCTGACTACTGAACTAGGGAGCTGATGGAGAGATTTAGTTTGGGTTTGCTCTCTGTTCATTGTTCTCTTCATCTTAAACACACAGAAAAACTCCTGCTGAAGCGACTGAGATCCACGTGACACACTGTTATAAAGATGGAGATTATTAAAGAGGAGAGTGAAGACTTCAGGATTGAAGCAGTATTTAGTCTGAAACAAGAAGAGACCGAGGAACAAACAGGTTGGTTTCTTTCTCAAAGCTGAACTCACTCATTTGATCCAGTTATTATATAATAAAGGTACAAAGCAGGTTAAGTTAAATGTACAAATAATTATAAAATGCTATAGACCGCGAATAAGATTGCAAAGAATAAGAATAGGCTAAATGATGTAACCCCAGAGCACATCTCTTGTGCGTCGCACTCATAGACTGTAAAAAAAAAAATGGACGTAGTGTCCGTGACGTCACTCGTAGGTTTCTGAAGAGCGTTTTTGAAGCCTAAAGTGGGCGGAGTCGACCGCCGCCATCTTGGCAGCGCGTCACCGTGCGTCACTCCCGGATAATCGAAAATGGGCAAAAAGGCGGGACGTGGGTGAAGCTGAGCTGTCTATAGTGACCGCAGTGCAAAGACTTAACGCCAGCCAGCCTGGAGTTATATGGTATTCTGCCTTCATTTTACTGTCCATTAAAGTCTACCACACTTAAATTACAGTGTGACTTGTGTACTTATATACGTCTGTCGGCACTTCATTAGACAAACAAATTAGATAGATCGCGATCTAACTAACTGCTCCATATAACAAAACACTGTAAGCAATAACGACTAGATAACTTGGCAACAATAATTACTCGTAAATAATTTTTAAAGTGTTTTTATATAATGCAGATTATTCACTCAGTGCCAGCTGTCAGTCTGGGGCTGCACTGTATGTGAGGACTCAAATGCCATGACAGCGTATCACACATACAATCAATAACTGTTCGCAATTAAATCAGTTTCCTTCCTTTTCTTGTAAGTCGATCAAATCCATTGCAATGAACGTCATCGGAGATGTTTAATTCACAATCATTCGGAGCATTATCTCTGCTGGCGTTCAGGCTGGAGTTTCACTCTGGAGCAGAGCGGCAATCCACCTGTCACTCAAGTGGCCACGCCCTTAATTATGCAGAACTTTAAGGCTTAATATAATTTAAACGGATGAGTTACAAATAAATTCACCCCCCTCACAGTTGTCACAAAGGGCAAAATTAGCTATATAGACTTCAACCACTTTTTGTACCAGGCTGTAAACATATTTTTTTTCTGCTGTAAAGTTGGGCATTTTAACATGGGAGGTCTATGGGACTGACTCCCTTTTGGAGCCAGCCTCTAGCGGCCAGTCGATGAATCGAAGAATTTGCTTTGTTTGTAGTAGCCTACATACTCAATACTCTGCACTGCCAGACATAAACTGATATTGCCAGACATTCACACTAATTGCAGTCAGTAATCACACGCTGATGTGCGTCCATACAGATGATAATCATACAGATGGGCCATATCATCAATAATAGCCGGTCATTGAGAGAATTCTGATAGCAGTCATATAGACGGTAATTACACGCTGATGTGCGTTCATATAGATGGTAATCATGCAGATACAGCCATGTTCCACACATCACACACACACATAAATAAAAAAATTTGAAAAAAAGAAAGAAAAAAGGTTTATTTGGCAAAAAAGCCGATCGCTAAGTTACACCCCCATCAGATGACAGGTGCGTCACAGCGTGCGTCACGCGCCGTCACGAGGGAGCGCCAGAATAACTGAGAGAAACGTTCATGGATCGAAGGAGAGTGTATGTTCCCCTTCACTTCGGTCACTCTACATTGCTATGGGAAATACATTTTCCTCGAATACTACTGAAGCCTTATTGAATCACGCCATTGAAACTGGCCAATGGCGTTCAAGTGCACGAAATATGAGCGGGAATCCCACTCTATATAAGGCAGTGCTTGTATGTCATCCATTCAGAATGTTTTCCTTCAGCAAACGTCCTACGAGAAGCAAGAAGCCTATATCAAGAAAGAACTACTCACCGTGATCTACACGCTGCAGCAGACACGTCTTCTCTTCCCCTGCTGTTTTCCGGTGAGCTTCGGATTCAGACAAAGATGACTCACGATTGCCTCTCCTGTGCGGAGCCAATCGAATCTTCTGATTGCCACGAATCGTGCATCTTCTGCCTGGATCGCGCCCACGCAGAGGTGGAGCTTGGGGGGTCGAACTGCCCCCACTGCAGGGATATGAGTCCCCGGACTCTCAGGCTCCGTGTGGCCATCGTCCAAGGCGATGAACTCGCCCAAATAGCTCTGCCACGCTCCTCTTCTGCAGCCTCTTTTGAGCCAAGGAGGAAAGTGCTGCGAGTTTCTGATACGGATCTGTCAGGATCAGGTGACGAGCCCGCGCTGGCTCAGTGTCCACGTGCTCCTCACCCCCCTGCCGCAGGTCCCCTTCCAGTGCGCTTCATGACCGCTGATCTCCGCCCCTCCCCCGACGCTCAAGATGTGGTGTCTTTTGGTGCCATGGAGGGCACTGAAGAGGAGGATGAGTGTTCCTGTGGCTCAGTGGTAGAGCATTGCGTTAGCAGCGCAACAGGTTGTGGGTTCAATTCCCAGGGAACACACATAGTGATAAAACATGTATAGCCTGAATGCACTGTAAGTCGCTTTGGATAAAAGCGTCTGCTAAATGCATAAATGTAAATGATGCCATTTCGGTGGCAACGTCTGTGAGAGAGGAGTGGTCTAACAGCCCGCTGGATTACACTGCGCCCCACGGCAGCGATGCGGGGGACCTCAATCACAGTGATGTCAAGCTCCTAAGCGTCCTGTCCAAGGCAGTGGATGAGCTCGGTTTGGAGTGGGCGCCTCCTGCCGAGCCGGCCAGAAGCCGTCTGGACGAGTGGTACCTCCAGTCGGATCACGGCCGAAAAGACGCCCCGCGAAGACACAGCCCCTTTTTCCCTGAGGTGCACGACGAGATAAAGAAGTCATGGAACGCGCCTCTCACCAGTCGGGTGCATAATCCGGGATCCTCCCTCCTGTCTTCTGAGGACGGAGCTGACCAAGTGGGGTATGTCAAACTCCGTCAAAATAAGCCGTCGCTGCCCATCTCTGTCCTTCAGCCGTGGCGAACTGGAGAGTGAGAAACCACGCGTCTCTCCCCTCTAAACCTTGCCGCGCCACTACAAACCTCGCCGGCAAGGCATTCTCTGTGGCGGGCCAGGCAGCTTCAGCACTGCACGTGATGGCGATACTCCAGGTGTATCAGGCCCAAGTCTCTGGATGAGGATGGGCCAGACCCTGAAGTGTTCAAAGAGCTCCGACGCGCCATGGATCTGGCCCTCAGAGCGATGAAGTTGACGGCTCGAGCGATCGGCCACAATATGGGGAATCTTGTGATGCTAGATCGTCACCTGTGGCTGACTCTGACCAAGTTGAAGGACTCTGAGAAGACGGCCCTTCTGGACGCTCCTGTGAATCCCTCAGGTCTCTTCGGAGCGGCGGTGGAAACGTTCACGGAGCGCTTTGTTGAAGCGCAGAAGCAGTCGAAGACCATTAGCCACTTCCTGCCAAAGCGCGCTGGTGCGAAATCTCCTGCGCATTCTCGCTCCTTTTCAGCGCAACGCGCGGGAAGACCACAAGCCTCTTCTGCTGCTGTTCGACATGAACATGAGCCGGTGGTGAGATCAAGACAGCCGTGGCCGAAGCGCCATCAGGGCCCGAAGGGCCAGAGACCCCGCCCTGACAGAAACGGCAGGCCACCGGCACCGGAATCAAAGCCGCGTTCCTGATGCTGTCTCTCGGAGGAGGAAAGCTGCGCCGAAGATGAGCCACTGAAGAAGTCTGCTCGCTCCGCTGTGTGTGCTCACCACGCCCCCCTGCCTGTTGCGGGTGGCGAGAGCAATTGTCATGTTTGTGTTTTGACTGCTCCACTATGCAGTGCAATAAAGTTGAAAAACACACACAACTCCCCTCAATATCAGGGCAATTTTCCTCCTCTCACTCCCCTCTCCCCCATCACTCACTCTCACACTTGTGTGGTATTAAACTCCCCGCCTCCCAACGGCGAGTTACCCCTCACGGTGTGCAGTCCGCCTCGCCCGCTGTCACAGTTCACAGAAGCGTGGCAGGCACTGCCAGGGGTATCAGAGTGGGTTATGAAATCAATAAAGAACGGCTACACGCTTCAGTTCTACACGCTACACGCTTCCGCAGACCGCCCCGTTTCAACTCGTCCACTGTACGGGAACGGAATGCCTCAGTTCTGCGAGAGGAAATACACAACCTCCTTGCAAAGCGTGCTGTAGAGGCAGTGCCCCTCACAGACCGCGAGAGCGGCTTCTACAGTCGTTATTTTCTGGTGCCAAAGAAAAATGGCGGACTCCGCCCAATCTTGGACCTGAGGCCGCTGAATCGCGCGCTTTCAAAACGCTCGTTCAAAATGATTACGCTGAGACAGATCCTCTCACATATCAGACCGGGAAATTGGTGTATCTCTGTGGATTTAAAGGATGCTTATTTTCACATTCAGGTAGCCCCCCGCCACAGGCGCTTCCTGAGATTTGCATTCGAGGGGATAGCGTACCAATTCACGGTCCTGCCCTTCGGCTTATGTCTGGCCCCTCGTATGTTTACGAAATGCATGGGTTCTGCTCTCACTCCTCTGAAGCAAAATGGAATGCGCGTCCTGAACTATCTCAACGACTGGCTAGTTTTAGCCCAATCAGAGAGCGCGCTGCTCAGCGACGAGTTCAGACTCCTCGCTCATATTCAAGTTCAGACTCCTTGCACATATTCAGAGCTTAGGGCTGACTGTAAATATGCAAAAGAGCATGCTGGTACCGAGCCAGAACATCTCCTTTTTAGGAGTGGAGCTGAACTCAATCAAAATGCGAGCGCGTCTGTCGGAGGAGCACTCACAAAAATTGATCAGTTCTCTCGCAGTCTTCAAATTAGGGTGTTCTCCCCCGCTAAAATGCTTTCAGTGGACGCTCGGCCAGATGGCTGCTGCCTCGACAGTGTGCAATCTAGGGCTCCTACATATGCGTCTTCTTCAGCTCTGGTTAAAGAGCCGGGTGCCACAGAACGCATGGCACATGGGCACCTTGCGCATTAAAGGCCTCGTTTACACTGCAGGTCTTGATGCTCAATTCCGATTTGTTGCCTATATCCGATGTTTTTGGCTGTCCGTTTACACGTTCTTTCAATTGTGACCCATATCCGATTCATGTGTTAACACTTGCCATACCATCTGAAGCATCCCGCATGCGTTGTTGTCATTTAGCGCCTCCACACGTGCTTCCTCCTGAGAATAATGTGACCTGTGCTGACAAAACGAGTCGAGCAAATTTGAAAAATTAGTTATTTTTATTTTCAGTCTCCATTAAAAGACTTTAAAAATTCTGCGATTTTTTTTTTTTTTTTTTTTTTTTTTTTTTTTTTTTGGGGAATCGACAAAAAAAAAAAAGACTGCTACACCCGTTTAAAGTCGATATCAGCAAGGTTGATTATGTTTTCCTCCAGTTCTTTTCTTATTAATATTTAGGCTACTATATTAATAATCACAATATAGCTGTTTTTTTATTTTATCTTTCCTATTATTTAAGAACAGATGCAAAAAAAAATAAACAGTATAGGAATAAGTAGTCTAGAAAGAAACAAATAATACATTACCTTTATCATTTTACATCTAAACAAAAGCATTCATATAGACTACGAAAAACAAATTATCAAATGTAAAAATCACTTCAGTGTGTTCATTACAAATAAATTGATTATTAAAAGTACAAAAAGCAGTTCAATGAAGTGCTACGAGTGATTCCCTCTTTTCTTTTATTGATAGATAACATTGAGACATACGTCCTACTGTAACGCACGAATCATATAATGTTACACATCAGATGTTTTTCCCCATCTGTTCCCCAAGCGTTCACTTAAGACAGAACAGATTATGATTGCGGGAATACTGAAATACTGTAATTCTGTGTATTTATGGGGATCTCGCGCCGTCAGAAGTGCCGTTATGCGCGCTCTTCAGATGACAGTCAGCGCGAGAAGCGAGCGGAGAAAAGGTAATCCTCTCAGAAAACATACAATTAAAGATACTTTTAGATCTTTAATTACTATTTGGAGCCTTGGGATAGCTAAACGAGGGCTTAATGAACACATTTTTGTGAAAACCTCAAATTTGACAAAAATCTAAATTTTTCACTTTTTTTTTTGTTTTTTTTTTTGCCTGTAGCTCAAAACAGCCCGTGTGCATTTTACACTCATTTTGCCAGCATGGGTCCCATATAACGTCATTAAACCATGGAGAAGTACCAAATTGTCACGTTTTAATGACGTACAGAACGCGATGCCTCAGAAAATCCGATCTGCCCGTTTACATGACAGTCGCATTGGCACATATCCGATTTATATCCAATTTATTTCCACATATGAATGAGGCCTGAATCCGATCTCGCTATATCCGAATGCATGCGTTTTTTTACTGTTTACACTGTCATATAACAGATCTGGTCTGTGTCACATATGAGCAAAAAATCGGAATTGAGTCACATTTAACTGACAGTGTAAACGAGGCCAAAGTGACGCGCGACTGTTTGCATATGATGACCCCTTGGAGCAATATGACTCTGTATCGCCGGGGTGTTCATATTGGCCAAGTGATCAGGAGAAAGAATGTTACGACAGATGCATCTAGCACGGGCTGGGGAGCCGTATACGATGGCAGACCAGCCTTCGGGACATGGTCAGAAACGGAGAAGTCATGGCACATAAACTGTCTGGAGCTCCGTGCTGTACACCTAGCGCTCGAGTGCTTTCTCCCAGACATTCTTCACCGTCACGTTCTCATCAGGACGGACAGCATGACAGTAGTAGCGTTTATAAATCACCAAGGCATTGTGAACTCACGACCACTGCTGCAGCTGGCGAGAGACCTCCTTCTGTGGGCAGATTGACACCTCCTCTCCATCCGGGCAGTACATGTCCCCGGACGCCTGAACTACGGCGCAGACTTACTGTCGAGGGGTGGGGTACTCCACGGGGAGTGGAGATTACACCCTCTGACAGTCAAAATGATTTGGAGTGCATTCGGCAGGGCAGAGGTGGATCTCTTCGCATCAGCAGAGAACACTCACTGCCCGCTGTTTTATTCACTGACACACTCTCCCCTGGGAGTGGATGCACTAGCTCACAGCTGGCCGAAAGTACGCAAGTATGCCTTTCCTCCAGTGAAACTTCTGCCTCGTGTGCTTTGCAAAATCAGAGAGGAAAAGGAATCTGTTCTGTTAGTGGCACTGAAATGGCCCAATCAGCCGTGGTTCCCAGAACTGGTGGAGATGCTGGTAGCCCCCCCGTGGGCTATCCCACTGAGGAGAGACCTCCTCTCTCAAGCACAAGGAATGATTTGGCACCCAAATCCGGAGTCATGGAGCCTTCATGTCTGGCCGCTCGACGGAGCTTGCCAGTAACAGATGCACTTCCTCAGCGCATGTTGAATACTATCTCTGAGGCTAGGGCTCCTTCCACGAGGCGTCTTTACGCACATAAATGGAGAGTTTTTTTCAAGTTGGTGCGTATCGCGGGGTGGAGACCCAATCAGCTGCCCAATACCAATAATCCTTGTCTTCCTTCAAGAGCGATTTGATAGTGGTCGTATGCCATCCACATTGAAAGTGTATGTGGCTGCTAAAACAGCCTTTCACGTGCACGTCGAAAATCGCCCGATCGGCAGAAATGACCTCATCATACGGTTTTTAAAAGGAGCAAGAAGGCTGAACCCTCCTCGCCCTTCTACTCTACCCAATTGGGACTTGGCGCTTATGCTTGATGCTCTCACGGGACCCCCGTTCGAGCCCATACAAACAGCGAGCTTGCGAGCGCTCTCTCAAAACAGCGCTCCTGCTCGCGCTGGCCTCTGTTAAGCGAGTTGGAGACCTACAGGCGCTTTCAATTGACGACTTGTGTATTGAATTCGGGCCAGGTGATTGCAGACTCACCTTGAAGCCTAGAAAAGGTTATGTGCCTAAAGTGCTTTCGACTCCATTTAAAGCGCAAGTCATAACACTATCTGCTTTCTGCCCCGAAACACCGACCGAGACGGAGCCGCTTAATACACTCCTACTGTGCCCTGTACGCGCGGTGCATACTTATATTGAGCGCTCTAGACAGTTCAGACTCTCGGAGCAGCTATTTGTATGTTTTGGTGGACGTACAAAAGGACTGCCTGTGTCCAAGCAAAGGCTGTCACACTGGATCGTCGACGCAATTGCTTCGGCTTATAGTTCTAAGGGCGTGGAATGTCCTATAGGGGTTCGGGCCCACTCAACCCGCAGACTCGCGTTCTCGTGGGCCTGGGCAAATGGCATATCTATTCAGGACATTTGTATGGCGGCAGGCTGGTCATCACCCAGCACTTTCGCGAGGTTTTATAACCTAGATGTGTCGTCGCTTGCCTCGCATGTGCTGTCAGTGCGAGCAGCGCACGCGCCTACTCAGCCTCAGCTATGATCTGAGATGTGTATCAGTGGTTTCGACTAGGTCGTATTAGGGCTGGACGATATGGCCAAAATTTATATCACGATACATTTCTTAATTTCGGTCGATACGATATAATTCCGATATCGATATGAATATTAAAAAAGCCTCAGAAAAACTGCCAAGAATGCCCACAATGGATGTCTGTACCTACAAACATCTGAAAATTGAATTTGCCAAGTATATAATACTCCCTCCTATAAAACTATATAATATTTTAGAAATAAAAACGGTACAAATAAATTAGTTTTGTATTTAGCCTTCACAGAAAAGAAATGTGAAAAAAACAAACTATCAAATAAATAAAACTCTCAGACTCACCTTATCTAATCATACTATCTTTTCATTTAAACTATAACAGGCTGATTATTCTTATAGATTGAAACAACAAACAAACTGCTTCAGCCTGGATAAAGAAGTGAGCAAAAAAAAAAAAAAAAAAGAGTGAGCAACAGCAAAAACATATTGCTCTGGCAGGAACATTGTTGAGTGTTGATAACACCCTATGACAGGCTCTAGATATTTCTGGCAAGAAATACAAGCTGGTCTACATTATCTGGCTTCAGGGATGACCTTTTACATGTGACAATGTTGCCACCTGTACTAAAAACCCTCTCAGATGGGGAGCTTGTGGCCTGAATGCACAAGTCATGTTGTGCCAGTTGGCTTACACTGGGGAAGTTCTTTTGATAGACTTTCCACCAATCCAGAGGATTTGAATCATTGTCAGCATCTGGAGAAAGAAGGTAGTTGCTGAGCTCCCTCTCAACTGCCTGCTGTGCACTCAAGCCTTCTGTAGTAGTGGTGGGCCTGTTTGAAAAAAAACTAGCCAGAGACCGCTTTGTTTTCTTGGCTGGCGCAGAAGCGTCTCCCATGGCTTCTTTTCTGGACTCCTCTTCCCTTACCACATCAGCTCTCTCTCCCTTCAGCATCTCCAACACCGCTCTCTCTTTGATGTACTCTCTCTTCTCCTCCTTAGTGTACTGAAGCTTGAATCTTGGGTCAACAAGGCATGCCATGTCAAGTAGATCATCCATGGTTGGGTCATCATACTTTTCGTTGAGGTATCCCATCACTGTTGTCTTTATGGTCCTGGTGAGCTCTGTGTCATCCTCTGCCTCCTTCAAGATGGAGGTGTTGAAGAGATGCATCACCGGTTTTAGGAATGATACACTGACATAGGACTCACCAGACAATGCATCAGTGAATTCGAGGAGTGGGCTTAGAGCTGCATCTATAGACTCTAAAACATCCACATCTTGCCAGGTAGGAACCAGCGGCCTGGTCTTGTTGTCCTTTGAGAGGACCTCTGTGATGGCCCTTTTCTGCTCCAGAACCCGTTTCACCATTTGTTGACGGGAGCCCCATCTTGTTGGTGTTTCACTGATGAGTTTGTGCTTTGGCAAGTGATACTCCTCCTGAGCAGTTGCAAGGTCCCGTTTCTTCTTCCAGGAGTAGAAGGCAATTGCTCTGTCCACTCGTTTGTCTTGGTTAACTTTCTCTGTAGACAGAGAGAGAGAGAAAATATTGCAGATTGCAATATATAGTTATCATTTGTATTTATATTTTAACTACAATTTATATTATTATTATTATTATTATTAATATTATTCTTATAGAAAAATTTACAATTCTCCTGCTTAATTTTTTTCACACCTGATTTGGCAAAGTAAACATCTGTTCCCCATGCCAGTAAAACACCTTTGAATTTAATTGAGAGAACTGCTGTATGTATGTATAACCCATACAAAAATGTATGTCTTGACTAAAGACCAAATTAATTGCCTATAAAATTACTTAAAAAGGGGGAAAGAAATCACCTAATGAAAACTATGCCACTAGGCCAACTAATTATTAATCCTCTGCCTTAAAGGTGCTTTTGGATTTCGTCAGAAATAGCAGTTTCCCCGGTAAGGTCTGTACATAAAGCAGTGCAGTGGTCATGAACTACTTTATAAGGCATTATAGGAAAGATTAAATGAAAATGACATAGAAACCTTTCTGAAGACGGTCGGTTGCCTTCAGACACATTCATAATTATTTTTTTTTTAAAACCTGCGCCGCATTTTGACTGTGAAACGTGCAGTTCTCATGTTTATTTAATGAAGTCAAAGCCTTTTTGAAAATCTATTTGTGGCATTCAGTATTGATATTGTGGCGAGCATTTACATTAACTGTGTATAACTTACCAATGGCAGAGGTCAGTCGGTGCCCGAAGCATTGTAGTCTTGTCCATCCGTTCAACTCAGCGGCTTTGATGATATTGGTCCCGCTATCTGTGGTGATGCAGACCTGGCGGTCCTCGCTGAGTCCCCAGGAGGCGAGCGCATCTGAAAGTCCGGCTGCAATTGCTTCGCCCGTATGATCCTCCGGAAAGTAGACCGTCTGGAGGCATAAGCTGACAAGATTCCAATATTTGTTGATTAATCATTCTAATAATCATTGGATTAATCAATTATGAAAATAATCAATTGTTGCAGCCCTAGTACACAAATGTTTTCCTTTTTCCAAATGTAACAATTCTCATTTATTAATTTTAGGCCTGATGAAAGTGAAAGAAGAAAGACAAGATCTGAATGAGGTGGAGGAGAAATATCAGCATCAGAAAGATCATGATGTCAATGGAGAAAAATCAGTGAGATGCAGCATTCAAATAACAGATGTCAAAAAGCCTTTCAGCTGCTCTCGCTGTGGAATCACTTACAAATATGAAAGAAGCTTTATGAAACACATGAGAATTCATAGTGAGGAAATGCCTTTCAGCTGTTGTCAGTGCAGAAAAACTTTCACGTGTAACAAAAACCTTAAGAATCACATGTTAATTCATGCTGGAGTAAAGCCTTTTACCTGCACTCAGTGTGGAAAGAGTTTTACCAGGAAAAGTTATCTTAAGGATCATTTGCATATTCACTCTTCAGAAAAGCCTTTCAGCTGCTCTCAGTGTGGAAACACTTTCACTCGTAAAACAAACTTTAAAACTCACATGTTAATTCATACTGGGATAAAGTCTTTCAGCTGCTCTGAGTGTGGAAAGAGTTTTACACAGAAAGGACACCTTAAGGATCATTTGGTAACTCACTCTTCAGAAAAGCCTTTCAGCTGCTCTCAGTGTGGAAACACTTTCACACGTAAAGCAGACCTTAAGAAGCACATGTTAATTCATACTGGGATAAAGCCTTTCAGCTGCTCTCAGTGTGGAAAGAGTTTCACACAGAAAGGAATCCTTACGAAACACATGAGAACTCATAGTGGGGAAAATCCTTAGCTGTTTTCAGTGAGGAAACTCTTTCACGTGTAACGAAAACCTTAAGAAGCACATGTTAATTCATACTGGGATAAAGTCTTTCAGCTGCTCTCAGTGTGGAAAGAGTTTACATTTATGTTTACATTCACATTTATTCATTTAGCAGATGCTTTTATCCAAAGTGACTTACAATTGGGGAACACATCAAGTAGTTCATCTCAAAGAGGTAAACAGACACGGAAAGTGCTCGTAAAACCACATTTCATTGTTCAAATAAGTACAAGCTAGACAGGGAAAGATTAAAGAAAAGAGAAAAAGTTTTTT
The DNA here is from genome assembly GCA_027422415.1 of Schizothorax lantsangensis. Classification (NCBI taxonomy): domain Eukaryota; kingdom Metazoa; phylum Chordata; class Actinopteri; order Cypriniformes; family Cyprinidae; genus Schizothorax; species Schizothorax lantsangensis. The sequence continues at coordinate 83,715 of JAPDDO010000466.1, forward strand.
TTTTTCTTAAATAGTGATGAAAAAGATGAGGTTTTTTTTCAGCCAAGTGATTTTGAGCCTCTCTGTGATGGTACCAAGAGGCGTTGCTCACTAGCAGATCTCAGACTTCTGGAGGGGATGTAGATTTGTAATAGTGAGTGGAAGTAGGCGGGTGCTAAGCCTGTGGTTGTTCTATATGCAAGCATCTGTGTCTTGAACTTGATGCGAGCCGCAACTGGTAGCCAGTGCAAGGAGATAAAGAGAGGTGTAACATGGACTCTTTTGGGCTTGTTAAAGACCATTCGTACAGCTGCATTCTGAATCATTTGTAGAGGTTTGATGGAAGTCCAGTCAGAAGAGCATTGCAGTAGTCCAGTATAAATGACAAGGGCCTGGATAAGAAGTTGTGCAGCATGCTCTGTCTGATGTTGTTTCACCTGTTAACGAGGATTTGATCATCACATGAGAATTCACACTAAAGAGCTGCCTCACCAGAAAATTCACACAAATTAAAAGACTCACATCTGTCCTGTTTGTGGCAGGATATTTCTATGGGTTTTAATGTTTTAAAGGCATTACTATTCTTACTGTTACTGCTGATCTATTTGGTATTTTTATCGGTTGTTTTTGTTATTTGGCTCAATTCTCAGGATGTGAACTTTTTCTCTCAAAGTTATAAAACTATGTAAATGTTCAAGCTCTCTGAACAATTAGTTTATTGTTCTGTTTACATGTAACACTGCTACACAAATAAATGTACTGTATGAATTCAATTGTGCATATTCTTTATCTGTGTACTATAATATAGACTTTTCCCAGTAAACTTTTACCTACCATTGAAATCAACCTGTGAACACACATGTGGGGCCCAAATTGGTTGCACCTAGGGCCCGGTCAATTTTGTCCCATAAAACAACATGCCATCTGCTGAGAATCTTTTATTTGCTGTCAATTTTAATTATATTTAATTGTGCAAAAAACATGCTGAAACAATGAATCAAACACATCAGGGTTATGTTTATTAGTATCAAGGCAATCCCCTTCATTTCAATGGAGAGACAGCGATTTCCGGCCACAGGATGTAGTGCCTGTCCAGTGCCTGCAATGGAGGAAATGTTAGTAGAGCTATGACAACAATACTTCTGCATTTATGTTTTCCCAATGGACTACTGTGACAGAGTGAACAAAGGTCAAATAAAAAAATATATTTTACCTCAAGCTCTCTTTGTAGGATTGACAGTCCATACTGTTCTCTTCATGCAATCCAGGTATGTGTCCACTGTCAGATTTTCTTTCTTTTTTGGGCTTTTCTGATGACAAGACAGCCAGAGTAAAACACAGCATTGGGTAGCCATCGTTTGTTTATGCTCACAGTACCTTCTGTCAGTTGATAGTCCTGTCTTCCTGAAGAAAGCACACACATTGTTAAAGATGGCAAGCGATGAAGGGTCGGGTACAGGGCCAGATTATCCAATGGGCATTATGGGCCCAAGCGAGGGGACAAACAAAAAAAGTTTGGAGTGTCTTTATATTAAGTGGAAATAGCACGCATGTTGGCAAACGCTTACAGTAGCTCCGCCCACCAATGTCTGGTTGACACTCAATATTTAAAAAAGACTAGTTCAACTCTAGGCTTCAGTGGTGTAGGCAGCAGAGCATCAGACTCGCAGAATTATCTTTTGACGCGATCGACCCGGATTCGAGTCCGCCACTCTATGGGCCTCGTTCATGAAACATGAGCAGAACAAATATTTTTGTAAATAGTTCATAAAGCCGTTCTGACATAAACTTTAGAATTCATGAAAACGTTTGTATTTTCAAAATGTTAGTTGGTATGAAAGAAATGTACACCTGCTCATGTGTTAATGGTACGTAAAACGTTCTGTGGCAAACTGACAACACTGCGTTTTGATGCATTGCCATCATAATATTTTATAAGTTAATTTGCTCTGTTTTTTTTTTGGGAGCTGAGACAAAGACTATAGAAATAGTTGATAGCTGCTCAACTTTGGGTAAAACTCAGCACTCGTCACTGTCACTTAAGCCGTCCAATCAATCAGGAGGAGCCTGATTCGACTCCCAATCCCACAGTCGAATATTCGCGGGGTGTTATAATCATGCCATTTTGGCTATATGGGGGTGCTCAATGTCTGATTTCACACAGAACTACAGTTTTTCTCCCAATGAGTTAATATACAGCCTATTAAAATAATGCTGTAAATAAGAATCTGAAAAGGAAGCTTTAAATAGATATTTTAACGTGCTTGAATAAATCCAACCACCCCTATAGATTTAAGTTTCAATTTCCATAATCCGTGACCGACAGCGGAGCATCTTGGCGGCAGGGGTTTATATCTTTAACAAGACTCAAATTGACACAGGCAGAGTGAAAGACTGGATTTTTTTCGAGCAGGTAGGGTATAAGTGATTTCAGCCAGTTTATATATATCTTGTATATATTATTTATCTCATATAAGATGCATTTGGTTGAGTTGCGCTGGAGTAAAGCGCTTGTAGTACTACAGTGATTATGTCTTCAGCGAGCAGCGCGAACACTACAAACAATGCAGAATATTAATAACTATGACTGGAACTGTCATATACATAACATTATAATGAGAACACTATTATAATAAAACGTTGTGAATTTTTAGAGTTTAGTTGCCGACTTGCCGTGTTTCTGCACGTTGTTGCGTGAAGAACGCGTCCACAAAAGGAGTTCATTCAGAGCCACGCAGACACGTTCACTTCTGCATTCGGGGCGTTTCGTGCAGATAGCCTATAAATCATGATATTAACATTATGTTGTATAAATAACGACGCGTATTCTATATGAGATAAATGATGAGTTAAATCCCATTGATTATAAACCTGCTGTCAAATGCTTCATTCTACTGTTCATCTTCAGCGCACGCAGCTCAAAACAGAAATGCAGAAGATTAATAACTTCTGTCATATACATAACGTTATAATGAGAGCACTATTGTAAACATTTTTGTGAATTTTTAGGGTTTCGCTGACGTTTAATGTTAACTTCTATCTTTTAATCAAAACATAAAACATTATTTACCCCATTTGTATGCGAGGCGTCCGTTAGGCTATTTTCCCTGTGTGTTAATGTCAGTATTTATGACTGTGGAATGTAATGTATTTTGCCCCGCCCCCAAACATATGATTAGACTATCAGTCGACTATCGGCATGATTCAAAATCCCGATTCGACTATGAAAATCCTTAGTCGGGGACACCCCTAATATACACATAATATTAAAAATACCTTCAAGTGAATTCTGAAGATGAAAAAAGACTTAAGGTATTGGAATGACAAGAGGGTGAGCAAATGATAACAATTTTCATTTTTGGATGAACTGTCCTTTTAAAAGCTTTGACACCTGCACTGCTGAACACAATTAATGTTCCTGCCACACAGTGAACAACAATCAGATGCTGCATATTTCAGCTGGCCAGGCTTTGTAGTGTGTTTTTTTTAACGTTTACTTGAAGACAGCCACTTCTCTGCGCATTTGCTTGGATCAAATCTCTCCAGAGAAGGTCCCTCAGTGCTGATTCTAATAAGATCCTCCGTGGTAGATACTTGCAGACTGCTTCGAATGGAGTTTTTTTATGCGGTTCTGTGCTGAGAATCCTCTCTCACACCGTGCAGCTGTCGCAGGTAGAATCAGCATCATCTCAACAAGGTGCAGTATGTTCTGGAAATGAAACAAACAACTGTACTGATTAAAAATAAATCAACCCAATTAGGCAAACTATTACATGAAGTACTGTAGAAATGGTAAAAAGTGTACATTACCTTGTAGTCAACATTGTATGGCTCTTTGGTGGACAAAATTTGCCACAAGCTGCTGTAGGACTTGTCTTGAAATGTTTGTCTTACAAGTGTCTTCAGAGTTCTCCACTCCCCTTGAAAGTTGTCTGTCTGGCATCCACCTCTAACCCAAACAAAGCACAAAACATCATTATAAATGATGATATGCAGAAACATCTAATGATCCATCTATTTAAATCTACAATGTAATGGGGTAACATCTTACCTTTGCAGTACTTCTTGAAAATGATTTAGAAGAACATCCACCTGTTCACTGCCATAATCTAGTAGAATGTCTTTATTTTCTGGCCAAGTGTCATGGTTAAAAATTTTGAAACGGTCAATTGTAGTATATGCTGGACACTGGCTGTCTTTGTTTATTAGACTACCAAAGCGAGCATGTAGGGCCTCAACAGCAACAGAAATGACAGCTATGATTTGCTGCTGAAACTTATGTTTGCCTAGGCCACCAGGCTGGATCATTCCTGACATGTCACCAACAAGTCATACACCCTGAAAGAAAAAAGAAAAAAAGTATTACATTTATGTTATATTCTGTTGTTGGAACAATGCAGTGTATTTTTCTGAGGATATAAACATCACAATATTTAGAAAAACTCAAAATAACATGTATTGTTCCTAATCTTGTTCCTTGCTTAAATATTTTGTACAAGTAGTAGGCTCACTATCTCTAATCCTAACAAACATGAAATGTGACTTTATCATTTTCTTGCCCTTGAAGACAAGTCAGAAACATGGAAAGCATGCCACTTTGCTTAGGTCTTCCCTTCATGGCCTCTAATGCTACAACTGTCTTCCTAAGTTCAGATACAGCTTGGGGAAAATAAGGTCATTCTTTTGAAGGATGAAACTGAGTGTAGCCAGTTCTTGAAAGACAGCAGCCAGGAAAAGACTGAATGTGCAGAAATTCATTTCCTGCTTTTCCTTTCTTATCTAATTATAAAATTACTTGAAATTTCAACTTTTGGAAAGAAGAGGGGATGCCACACAGTGGTAAACATGGCCTAGTCCCAACTTTTTTTTCCCTTAAAATGATACATTTTCTCAGTTTAAACATTTGATATGTCATCTATGTGTATTCTGAATAAAATATTGAAATTTGAAACTTCCACATCATTGCATTCTGTTTTTATTCACAATTTGTACAGTGTCCCAACTTTTTTGGAATCGGGTTTGTAGTAAAGGTTAAATTTTTTTCAAAAGAAAACACTAACCGATGTGACATGCAGAGTATGGGAATCACATGTTCTCCAACTTCCCTCTGCAAAAGAGCAATCACTCCACCATATGGATGCCCATGTTTACAGATGCACCATCTGCACCAAATGCAATCCATTTTTCTGTCCAGTCAGGGGTGCCAAGGGAATCAAACGCAGCCTTTGTAACATCTAGGATGCCTTCAAAAAAATAGATTGTTCCTTTACATTATAGTTTCTGCATGGGCATGCTGAAGCATCTGCTGGCCGACTAGACGAGTCGCCGGTTTTCCGTCTTCTTGAAAGCACACATACACTATCTCGCACTCTGTATTGGAGACACCTGTATCCCCATCAACAAGAACAGAGAGGTAATGTGCCTCTTGAATGGTTTGAGCAAGCTTATCCCTGATGTCTTCAGCGATCTGGGCTATCATTTCTGCACATCTGACGTCGTTGTCATAGGTAGGGTTGATATCCACAGTTTTTCTTCTGAAGCAAAAGTAATGGCCCAAATTTTATCATCTATCAGATATGCGGTGTTGAATTTAATTCTATAGTAACGCTTCTGCGTTTGTAAGGCTTATTTGCCTGTTAGCGGCTGCCTGAATTGTACGAGGATTATTAGGTTGTGACCTGTTAATATGTCCCGGCAGCGAAAATGGTGCTGGGAATTGCCGTGCTTTACAAGCGATTCTTGCTTGAAGTGTGAATTTCCGCACACAAACATTGTTGGCCCAGCTAATTCCGCACCGGCTTCTTTGCAGTATTTGCACAGCATGACATCTTTATCTCGGTTGTATTGTAGCCATGGAAAAGCATCAAGCCATTCATTTCGGAACTTGTACTGTTTAAAGTTACCTGTCACTGATATTTTCTGTTTCTTACAAGGAACAACAGCACCTACTTCTTGTTCGTCTTGTTCTTTTTCTTCTTGTTTTTTGAAGCTACTCTGTTCTGCCTCATTTGAGACAGAACTCTTAAAAATAAAATTTGATGCTTTTCATCCCAACACAGCTTTAATTCAACGCCTCAGTCGTCGCAAAATTTTCACGCCGCTTGCTTGGGTGACTGGAATTAAAAGCAACCAATCACAATGCGAAACATCACTGTTGATGTCACTGTTGTCTGTTCCTGTCTGTTGTGCTGCTGAGAGGTTTGCGATTGTAGCTCCGCTTTTTTATTGAATCTTTAAACAACTGATTGCTGATGTCAAAGCCTCTCAGAGAGTATACTACTGAAATTAATCAAACATCTTTTAAATCTTAAGATGTAATTTATTTTAATTATTGTCATTTCAAACAGAGTTATTACAGCACTTTTCTGATTCTTGATTTCTGTGCCTTTGCTGCAGATCTTCTGTAGTGGAGCAGGACCTGCAAGGAAAGGTGATGGCAGCATTTGTGAGAAAAAAGGGGGGAAACCTGAAACAAAAATATAATTTAAGATCAGTTTGTTACTTCTAATACAGAAATCAACTGACATTGTGTTGTTAAAATGACTGCTTTTGTATTATATTTGTGCATCTTTGCAGGACCTGAAATGTCTGCAGACTGGTGAGGGTGGAGAAGTCCACAGCAGCATCCTGGAAATGGTCCAGTGTCATGAATGAGACGCTCCATCACTCCACCTGACCTTACTGCCTCATCTGGACCGGATGTTGCTGTGGTCTCTTCATCCTCAGAGACCCCAGAGCCAGCGAGAGCATCTAGAGAAAGGCCAAAAGACATTGAGGATGTGATTTTGGTCAAGTTTGTCCTGCTAGTTTCTGTTCATACAACATCAGTCAATGGAGCCCACTTTTCAGAAGCTTCACATTTTCAAGTTTTACTCTGTTTAAATGTTTTACAGGTAGTGGCGCTCATGGAGAGCAGGCACACAAATGTTTGGAGCAGACACAGCCGCAGCCAGATTATCCCGCATATATTCTCCCGCTCTTGCCTCAAGGTTGTGTGGTTCAGGGGGGGCGTCATCATGGTCTTCCTCATCTTCTCTGTTCACTCAGGCAAGGACAGCCTCAATGTCTCTTTCTCATCCATGATCAGATTCCAGTCTCACAGCAGCAATGAGGGTCATGATGGACGGCAAAGACAGGTGAAGGTGGGCTCAGTGGTCAGCTGCAGAACTGACACAGCTGTGTTGAGATGGCAGGAGGATGTGGGTTCACCGCCTGTAAATACATGATTGTCAGAACAATAAGTTTGAATAAAGCTTTGTTTTACGTGTTGTTGTCTTGTATATGTATGTGTTTATTGTGATTGTTACTTTTATTCATTCTTTTACGCATTTATTCATGTTTCCTGTTGTTGTCAGTAAATAAAATATAATTATTTCATTAACTCATTAATTGCATTGCTTGAATGAAAATTGAGATGTATTCACTTTGGCTTCATTTGTCTTGTGTACAGTTATGCATAGCTATGGCATATGGCATATACTAAAACATAATTTTCAGTAAAAAAATAAATATATATATATAGGTCTGCATTTATCATTATTAGTGTAGTGTTGGTAATAGCTAGTAATAGCTACTAATGCATTCTGGGGTAGTCATCTTTTTAAAGTAGTATTACTTACAATACTTACATTTTTCCAGTATAAAATAAACAGTCTTCTCCAAAGGCGAGATCTTCGAGCAGCTGCACTACATCTCCTTTATGCAGGCATTGCAAAGTGTAAAAGTAATATGTAATTTAAAGGAAATAGGTCAATTTAGCTCAAAGGGAATCATTTATGATTTTATAGGGAATTTGAACAGACTCACTGTTTCACGGCTGATCACTGAGTCGGCCGTATAACAAACTCTGCACTGGATATTAAAATCCAAATTATAGTGAAAACACTTAAATAGCACAGTAGCAAAATCAACAGTTTAAGACATTAACTTGTAAGCACAAAACACAAGATACTTCTCTTTTCAATATAAATATGATTTTATTTATCTAAACCTAAGAGATGTAAACTAATCTACCACATGAACACATGCATTCACATGTTGCAGAAGAAGAGAGAGTGAAAGGATGAGTTTAAGAGAATGAAAATGTGAAATCCCAAGTTTATAGCAATATGTTCAAGGTTCAAGGTTCTTGTTTATTTGTCACATACACAATCATACAGGGTATAATTCCCAGGCAACACACATACTGATAAAATATAAAAATGTATAGCCTGAATGCTCTGTAAGTCACTTTGGATAAAAGCGTCTGCTAAATGCATAAATGTAATGTAATGTATAATCAGTAGTGAAATGTAGGTCAGGACAGGTCCGCTCAATGGACAGTGCAAAAAAAATAAAATAAAAAATGAAACATAACACAAGAGAATACATATAAATATAGGTAAGAGTAAGATAAAAAAATAAGAAAAAAATAAATAAATAAAATAAGGAGTAAAATGTGCAATGAAATAAAATGTGCAATACAGTCTACTGTGGATTTAATAAATATTAATATAAACAGGGATGTGCAAGAGGAATGTGCAAATAGGTTGTACCGGGTATGTACACATAGCAGCAATGCGGATGATGGAGAATAATGAATGTTTTTACAGTTTATTGAATTGAGTCCTGTAGATGTTATGAGACTGAGTTTAGGAGCCTGATGGCCTGAGGGAAGAAGCTCCTCCTCAGTCTCTCAGTTTTTGCCATCACGCTTCTGAAGCGCTTGCCAGATGGCAGCAGAGTGAAAAGACGGTTACCGGGGTGATTTGAGTCCTTGATTATTTTTGCAGCTCTGCTTTTGCAGCGTTTGAGGTAGATGTCCTGCAGAGAGGGGAGGGCAGACCCTGAGATGCGCTCAGCTAAGCGCACAACTCTCTGCAGAGCTTTGCAGTCCTCGGTGTTCCGAAGTATCTCCACTGGCCACGCTGGATCCGTGGATAAAGTGTCCTGAAGCAGGTTAGTGCAGCGGTGTCCAATGTCCAAAAGTGTTCTTTTGTCATATATAAATAGTGCAGACGTTATGCGTGTAAAAAGAGAAAGCAAAAATACGTAAAAAAGTATATAAAAGCACACATTGAGCGGAGCCATCCTTAACGTCGACTGTACAGAGCAGCGCCGGAAGCGGTTGCAATTGCATTGACCTGAACAACCATCAATCACTTATTTAACCCTTGCTTTGAGTTTCTCAATGAGGCTAAAATTTATATAAAATGCACCGATTCAGCTAGAATCTGGAGGTTACTTGCTTGCAAGCTCAAGAACATTCAGCTGATACACCCCTGAAAGTTTTTCCAAATTAAATCCAGCTGACCGACGGCTCTGGAAGACATGTGAAAATAACTACAAGTTTTAGAAAAATATTACAGGGGTTTAAATGGGCACACGCCCTACTGAATAAACAGTACTCTGATCCTTCACACCTTTAATTTCAATTATGAAAATTTAAATGTTTTTCCACACAAGGCTTAATTTTATGATTTGTGACATATACTAACACTTTTTTTAATGCATTTAGAAAAAGGAGCCTGACCAGGTGCAGAAGGCAGCAGTCCCCATCATTGCTCTTGAGGAGGAAGAGGAAATGTCACGAGGAACCCACTGGATGTTTTTAATGTCTTTAAAGACGAAGAGATGATGTCAACCAAGTCTAGTGTCAGTGCACTGCTGCTGCTTTTTGCACTTTATGCCCTTACTTAGAGTACACTAACTTCTCAAAGCAGCTTTACAGGAAAGGCATGTGTCTACATTACAATTTAGCCCCATCTGTACTATAAATACTATACTTTTCAACTTGAATAGTGTTGTATCTCGTAATTTATAGTGATGCTACATGGGTGTACTCACTTCTGTTGTATACTGTATACTTTACTAATTCACTGGAAGCAATATTGATACAACTCCTCACTGCTAATCATGATGTTCATTCTATTATGTAGTATGGGTTTAATACAGGATATTTACAGTCTGATGTAGTAAAAAGAAAAAGTTGTATGAACATGCCCTCTGACTTGACCTCTTTTACTTTAACAAATGCTGTTCTTGCTGAGTTTCCACACACAAGTACATCTGATGTGTGAGCGGCCATCAGGCGCAAATGTCACAAAGAGCAATTCTTTATAGAATTGCAATATTGTTTGGACATGTATAATTTAAAATTGTTTTGTATTGTTTTTGCTTTAGGGTTTACTCATGAAAGTGATAATGAAACAAGTGGCAGTAGTGATGACACTGACTTTGAGCCAGGGTCCCTTTCCCCCAGACCAAAAGATTGCTGGACTTTTGATCTTGAAGTTCCATTTCAGAAATGGATTGAATTTATGCCTGAAACAGTTCAATACAAAAACAAGATCTCTAAAACACAAAAAAGGGAATACACAATTTTGAAGCCTGGCATCTGGACGCATGTGATAAATCATCATATTTGGCAAGAAGTGAAGAGCCCCTGCACATTTGCCTTTAAAAGAGCCAAGGTCTATCCATCAGCCACAGAGAAATACATAGAAATCAGAGGCAAGTGTAAGGAGTGTCATGGCCACATTCACATAAAATGTGACAGAGAGCCTGAAATGAACAGCCCAATGATGCTAAAGTGTTTCATTAAAAACACAGATGACTCCCTGCACACTGGCTGTTCCAAGCGTCCGATGTCTGGCAACTGTGTGAGGGTAGAATGGAATCCCATGTATGGAGGGCATCGGAGGCAACAAAGCGGATGGATTTTGGAGATCCTGAGCCAAGCCATCTTCCTAATTTGGCCACCCTGCGCAAAGCAAAGCAAGGCAAGAGAGAGATGCCTTAGAACTAGGTGACAAGGATCCTATTTTGTCACTGCAGATGTTAAAATACAGCGCACCTCACAGTGGTAGCATTAAAGACATTGGACTGGACAAGTTTTTATGTCACTACTGGAGTCAATGTATATGTACAAGTCATTATCCAAGACATCTACTAACCCCACTGTGAGTTTTGATGCAACTGGCTCAGTAGTGAGGAAACTACAGCGACCAAACGGCATGTCTGGCCATGTCTTCTTATATCAGGGCATTCTGGCAGGTGATGAGTGCTCAAGTGTCCCAGTTGTGAGAATGCTGTCAGAGAGACATGATGTTAATGCAATTACACATTGGCTGACAGAATGGATACGTGCAGGTGCACCAACTCCAAAAGAGTTTGTAAGTGACTTTTCACTGGCTTTGCTCTGAGCTTTGGTGAAGGCTTTTACTCCTCATCCTGATCTGAAGCCCTACATCAATGTGTGTTGAGGCGCCTTACTTGTAAACAATCTGCAAAAGTGCCTCCTTGTTTTGTCCGGGTTGATGTTGCACACTGCATCAAGATGATCTGCCAGTGGGACTGCTTGAAGAAAAAAACACATCTCATTAAAGATTTATTTGTGAGGTCAATGGCACAGCTTCTTAAGCCACAATCCATGGACAATGCTAAAGAGCTACTACGCAGCATTACTATTGTGGCTCTCAGTGAAGCAGAGGGCAATGACAGCTCTGGAGTCCCCCTCATATCTGAAAGGTGCAAGAAATACCTGAAAGCCCGAATTGCAGAAGAGAGTGTCGTCATTCCAGATGTAGAGAGTGGGGACCTGGAAAAAGCAGATCAAACGCAGTGGGTGGGTGACCAAACGCAGACAGACCTACGGCAGTGGGTGACAGAAATATGTGAGGAAAGCAGGTCACTTGCCATGGCTAATGGAGATCATGATAATATGCACTTCCTCCCTGAGATCATTCCCAGTATAATCTGGCTTGCAAGCTACTTACCACTCTGGACAGGGGTAATGATCCCTCACTTCCGAAGCACCAACATCATCGCAAGTTCAGCCAATGTTGAAGCCGAGTTCAAAAACATTAAACGTGGCCTTTTCAAGCATGAAAACTTGCCGATTCAGGTGGATCAATTCATTGCTCGACATCTGTCCTTCATTGAAGGCAACATGCGCATTTGTTCTGCAAAACAAAACAGTAAAGAAAAAAAAGGTGAAGAAGATGCAGCTGTTGCAACAGTGATCGTCAAAGAAGCCAACCCACTACCAACCATAACTTGCAGTGTAGATGTAAAACCAGAAATGGATGCTTCCTGTTCTGGGAAGTCTGACATTGTCACAAACATCCATCCAACAGAGGAAGACCCTGAAGACCCTGTTGAAAACTGGAGAGGCCTAGCTCTTCCATCCAAAAAGAGTTCCTACCTTTCTCCGTGTCCTGAATGGCGCCATGCAGATCCATCTGTGAGGGGGAAAAACTGAAATTGGAACTGATGAAAAATGGAAATAATCAACAACCTGTTAAACTCAGGAAATCAAGAATCTCTGTGCTGAACACATGTGCATTTGATGCTTTTTGTCAATGCTTATGTTGTGCTTTCTGTGATAGTGTCACCTTTGCAAATTTTGTTTGTGGTGAGGACTCCAACAACCTCCTCCAGCTAGTGAAAACCATCAGCACAAAGGGTCTGAATGCACAGGCCTACATACAGAGGGCAGAGCTGCTGAATGGAATATTCAAACCTGTCCAACTGAAGTCTGGTGCTCTCCAAATAGATGCACAGTGCCACATCTCCACAATCATTGAAAAATCAATGACAAAACATGCATGTGTTTACTTCACAAAACAGTGCTCCTCACAGCATTGCAGTCTCAGCACACAAGTCACAAGGGAATACCATTTGTTTGTACTTCTGTTGCTGTACTGCAGGCTTCTGGCATCGCTCATCTTCAGACTGCAGTGGAAGAAGGCCTTAACCTTCCGGAGTCTCCCTGCCTCAGGCCAATCCAAAGGTCATCACAGTGTCCATCTGCATTCAAGACAGACTCTACATCAGGAACAGAGCTCTGTGCAGGGAAGGTTTCTCACAATTACAGTCTGGGAGAACTTCTGTGGATTGACACTGACCTGGGAAGCAACTCCATAGAATTTCCTTTGAGTGAATTTCCCTCCAATCTGATGCTCCAAGGAGAGAGATTTACTTTAACCCTCTGGGGTCTGAGGTGATTTTGGGGCCCTTGATATGTTTTGACATGCCCTGATATTTGTGCTTATTTCAGCTACTTATAACATACTAATGACCAACATGTATTTGTTTTTTTATTCAGCACAAACTTTGCTACAATATTATGTGACCAAGATGGATGTACATGTTTGTATTTTTTTTTCGAAAAAAAATATTATGCGTGGTTTGTAAGTTTTGGGGAAAAAAATGTAGCTGAAATAAGGCCATAAAACCCACACTAAATAGTCCTGAATAAGACTTTAGAGTAATCAGTCTTGTCGGCTAGAATATATACTTCACAATTAAGTGAGAATCATTCTGCTTACTCATTTACAGAAAACAATACATTGATAAAAAAAATGTAAGACATGTTTTGTGATTGAAAGCCTGTATGAAAGCCTGGGAGTGACAATGTCCTTGAATATTAAGTGATTCTCACCTGAGACACAAAGGGCCCTCCCCTAAAGGCTGCTAATGACCCATCAGTGTGACTGACTTTGAGGCAGGTAAGAGAGAATGTGAGGAGATTGAACAAATGTTTTTTTTTATTATTTGTATTTTATTTACAACACCGTATAATCAAAACATACATAATGAAGGTCAAAGATACATTATTGTGCACACTGATCTAACCACAGAGATGTGAACAGACTTTGAGTCATTCCTGCAACAGATTCTGTTCAGCAAGTGACACAAGTAAATCATGCCTGATATTTACGTGTGTTATTTGAGTGTTTCTGCTACTTTCCATGGATTCAAGAAGAAAAAAAACAACATAATCAGTGGTCAAGGAGCTTGTTTTACCATATAATATCAGTGTAGTTGGACACAGGGGCGCCGTAAGGGGGGGAAAAGTTAGGACGATTCTAAGGGCCCACGATGGGAGGGGGCCCCCGAGGGAGAAACGTGATTTCTACTAAGGGGAACGCTAGAGCCCTGCATTTCAACCCGACCCCGACCGGGCTTCGATCGGGCCAATTTTCACTTCATAATTCAGACTTTTAGACTTCTCCTTATGTTTATATTTTAGACATCCATCAATTAGTGATGAAAAAAATTGCCGCGCTGGTGGAAACAACACGAGACCGTGCTGCTGCGGCTGTCAAGAGCGTCTCTATAGTGTCCCGCAGCAGCAGAGAGCCGTCAGCACAGCTGAAGAGTTCTGCTTCAAATACACGCAATAAAGCTTGCCATAAACCCCAGCAAAAGTAATTACCATGAATGTGTCAGGGGGAAATAGTAAGGAGATATTTGAATTATTTACTAATAAACTAGTGTTTTCTGTGTCAGTGTGTCAAAGATGAAGAATCAGATGAAGATCCTGACTCGCCATCTCCTCATTAGACGCGCCTTTAGAGAGAAGTGCATCTTCACGGATTATAATGAAAGAGTTTTTGTTTTCGTTTTGATTTATTTCGTTAAGTAGTAATTTAAAGCTTTCTATAGATATATTTATCATGTCTGTGAGTCATGTATTCGCTGACTTTCGGTTCATTTTTGTGAAGTGCTCCTGTTCAAGAGGAGACAGCACATCATTGTTTTCTTTATTTTATAAAATAATTTTATATATTCAGGGCTCTAGACTGCGACCATTTTTTTGAGAGTGTGCAAGTAAAAATTTGAAGTGGTGGCACTTTGTGTCACACACCGCACGCGTAAGCAGAGCAGAGGCAGTGTGTATGCAGAATGGGCGTGTCAGCACGAGCGTGAAGGTGCACAGCGGACAGAGCACAACGGAGGATTTGGTTTTCAGACTAAAGTAAAAGACAGCTTCTGAAACCAGAGAAGGTGAACATGCTGGTATTCTTGTAGAGAAAACAAGCAAGTCCTGTCAGCGACAGCCAGTTTAGTTTTACTTTTTGTTTTCGTTTTGAAAAGCTTGTTATCTTTGCTGTTTACCTCAGGTTACACTATGGAGGCTTTCCTTATTTTTTTTATATTATTATTATTTGATTCCTCAGTGTTTGCTAAACATTCTGTTATGTAATAGTCGGTATAATACAGCATGTGATGTGTCCTATGCCTCATCTTATTTGTTTTTGTTAATAAATGTTATGTAAGCTAGTTTGTCATAGTAACATACTGTTTTATTGTTGTTGTGCTTTTTAATTAAGAATAACAATGAATCCATCTTTAGATTTAGTCTTAAAAAGTCAAAGGTATATAGATATAAGAAAATACATCTTTTCTTGTAAAGCGTGACACCAAGATCGTGAAAGTGAAAGCAAAAAGAGGAATTCCTGTCACAAAATTTAAATCACAAATAATACTGATGAAAAAGAACGAACACTTTCGTTACCATATAACTATAAACTATGATAAAAGTTTATCAGCATGCATTGATTAATCAAATGTTGTATAAAAAAAAAAAAAAAGAATTTGCTACCAAATGATGTGCTCGTGCGACCAACTGAGAAAGTGGGAAGAATGACTCTAGAGCCCTGATATTTTATAAAAAGCTTTGTAAAGTAGACCCTTTACAGTTACGAATGATGTATTACTCTTACTTTTATGAGCAAAAATTACTGCAAGTTGTTTCAATTGAAAGAAATGCAATTGATTGCACTGGTGCCTCCATGTCACTCTCCGCACAAACTAGGATGCAGTGCACATTTATCTAGGTTTAACGTTAAAACATTGTTATATGCTTGAACTGTTTTAGGCAAGTCCTGATGATTTGAGAAGGCTAAATTGATCAAACATGGCTATGATCAGCTCACTGTCTGCCGCTGGCCGCTTGGTCGTAACTTTAAGAAAGAAAAAACGTATTTAACAATAACAAAAAATGCTCCAAACGTTTTCTAAATTAACTTTATAAAAAACCAAAACGAAATATTATCACTTTGCCATTACATACAAAACTGAACGATTTTAATAGCTGAAACAGTATAATCTGATTTGGGAGAAGGGGAAAAAAAGACTGGCTCGGGAACGCAATCGCGATTTCTATAATATATTCCCCCCGCCCCCCCCCCCCCCCCCCCCAGGAGGAGGGCCCGAGTGAATATGCTGTCCAGGGGGCCCAGAATCCGTAGCGGCGCCCCTGGTTGGACATCTGATTCTGAGTTTGAAGAAAGTCATCAGGATTCATCATCTGTGGTGCAGGTATCTGATTCAATAAAATACAAACAACCAAAACATTTGTGAGCATGTTAATATCAGGAGCATCTTTTTATATATATGTTTTATAGACTCACGCATGCTTTGTACTATCGTAAACAAAAAAATACATTTTATATCTGAGAACTAATTATTATTGTTTAAAAAAAACGAACTATGATTTTGTAGTCATATAGCCTAGTATGTATGGCTTTGTACTACAAAAGATGTACTTTGTACTATAAAAAAAGGATATTTTATATCTGAGAAACTAATTATTATCGTTTAGCATGCTATTAACTCCATTTGTGAACATTAAACATTTTTCTAAACATTGTAGCATTCATCATGTTGTCGTTTGGGAAAAAAAATAAACGTGTTCAAGTTTGAGTCACAATAACACGTTAACTAATACAAAAAAAGAAACATTACTTACTCATCAGATCGCTCTTCTCTTCTGGATGAAATCTTGCTCTTATTTTGAGGCAAATCCAGCCTTTATTCAGCGTGTCTTCTTCCAGAAACGAACAGTAATGTTAGCGCGAGGAACGATCTGGCTTTGTTTGTTGTTGGGCGTTTCCTTGAGCACGCGGCTCACGTGGTTATTTACATATGAACGCGAGGGGGCGGGATCGCATTAGAAATAATGAGTTAGACGGGACAGACTGAACATCGTGTTGGTTTCATACGGATTACTTCATCAGAGAATGTTTATTTTCGATAAGACTTACTTCATTTCAAAGTAGACACTTCCAGCTTTCTATAGATATAACTCTCATGTCCGTGTGTTGAGTTTTCGCTGAGTTACACTTCATTTTAGTGACGTATTTTGAAGAGCAGCTCGCGGAGATGGAATAGACAAAGAGCGCATCCTGTTTGTTTTCTTTTTTTTTTTCCAAAACCACAAAGTTTTGTTGTATTCGTGAGCGTACACAAAAAAAATAGACACTTCAAAGTTTCAATTGATGTATAACACTTATCTGTACGACCAAAATCTACGGAGTATTTTTAATGTCGTTTGCACTGGTCTTAAAAAAAACGAGTTGGTATCGCCGGCGATACAGCCGTCCCATTAGGGTTAAGGGCAGTCATCGCTTTCAAAGGAGGCTTAACCCAGGATGCTCTTGGACATTATGTGGCCTACTGCAGGAGGTCTCCATGTGTCTGGGAGATGTATGACGACCTAAGAAGTGGAGTGACAGGAGTGTCAGAAAACAAAACATGCCCACATGCAGTGTTATACACAAAAGATTGATTGCACTGTTTAAATTTAATCTCACAAGCATTTTTGTTGTAAGCCACACACCCTTGTTTTCCCACTCCTGTTTGGAGAAGTTGTTTCTGCTCTTCTGGAAGTCAGGCTTGATGGAGTTTGCACTTAAGTTTATTATTGTGTGTGGCACTTTTGGTTTGAAGACAGACAGTGCGGCATGGCTTGTCAGTATTAAGTGTTTTTAAGTTTAAGTTTTAAAGGTCCATTATTTGTGTTAATGGATGTTCAATAGAACACTTTAACTTTAGTTTCACAAGTAAAATAATTTTGGCTTAATTCATTGAGTCATGAGTTTCCACATGCATGCATGCATATACATAAAAAAAAAAAAAAACTTTATCTTTCTCTTTATTTATTCCTTCCCTCGCTAGCTTGTACTTATTTGAACAATGCCTGAGACTTGTTGTTACGAGCACTTCCTCTGTCTGTTTGCCTCTTTAAGATGAATCGCTTTATGTATTCCCCAATTATAAGTCGCTTTGGATAAAAGCGTCTGCAAAATGACTAAATGTAAATGTAAATATAATACACACACATAGCTTATGTATAAGGACAGAGATACAGCAAACATATTATGGTGCGTGTATTTATGACATACTATTGTTATTCACATAATGACATACAGTAACAAGTAAAAGCATTTACCTTGGAGTTGGTGTTACATTCCACACATCTTGTGATTCGCTGTGTCTGGTTATAAGTTGGAAACACACAGTCGATCGGTAATGCCAAGTTCTCACTGCACGATTTTAGCCCGATTTTTCACTCACCGACAGGTTTTGATAAATCGCCGACAAATGCCCGAGATCGGAGGCAAATCGGTGCTCGTTCCCGCGAGTGACAATTGTGCAGTGTGAATTATCAAAGACGCGATCTGAGGGAATCGCCGACACGTCGCCGACGCCCGCAGAATATTTGGCATGCTAAATATCTGGAGCAGTCGGTGATTCTCAATCCTGCTGTGTGAATGAGTTCTGACCGGTTCTGACTGAAAAATACATCGGCGATGACCTACAGCCAATGAGAGAGCAAGATACAGGGCAGCGGGAAGTTCCAGGAGGTCTTTTTTTTTAAAACAGGATTAGAATACACAGAACAGGTAGGCTGCATGAAGATGAAGAAGAGGCTAGGGTTTTTCCTGTAAATAATATTCTTCTATAAAGGACAAAATATTTATTGCATTTTTCTTTTTCATCACTTTGAGGGCTTTTATAGGCTATTAGAAATAAACTCATTATAAAATGCACAACACGTTGGTTTCACTTTCAAGTAGGCTAGATTTGTGTATATAAAAAAATCACAGCAGAAGTATGTTTGTTAACAAGTCATCTTTATTAATTATTGTGTGTTCGTGGAGGACTTATAGACCATAATATCAGCGTGATCTTGAGTAATTTCCTTATCACTTCTCGCGTGCGTTTGGCTGTATTTGCGGATCAGACAGAGTTGTCGGCGATTCTTCCTATTGTGAAATCGTGCGATGTGAAACCCCCTGTCGCGGATCCATCGTGCAATGTGAAAACAGCAGCGACTGAATCCTACCCCAGATAGTCCTGCAGTGTGAAAACAACGGCGATCCGACGAGTTCGAAAATCGTGCAGTGTGAACTCGGCATAACTTAACCAAGTTAGGATCCGTTTGGATCTTACTTCAACTGTATTGTTAAAAAATAAATAATAATAAAAAATAAAAAACAAAGCCGCACAAACAAAACTTCTACCAGCACAAACGAAGCACCAACATTAGAGCCTATTTTAGGTGAGTTTGGAGCGTGTAGGGGGGCTGGTGACGTCATCGCCTATAATGTAATGTCTAATATTTTAAAAACCGAAGCAGCACAAACGAAACTTTCAGCGGCACAAACCAGCACAAATGAAGCACAAACAAACGAGGCTATTCAGGGAAATTTGGAGCATGTGGGGGGCTGAGTGACCTCAGAATGATCATTAAATATTATTTAATATCTAAAAAACCGAAGCAACACAAACAATTTTTTTGCGGCACAAACGAAGCACAAATGAAGCACAAACAAAGACGACTATTTGAGGTAAATTTGGAGCATGACCTCAGAATGATCACCAAATAATATTTTGATAGCCTATCTAAAAAACTGAAGCAGCCCAAACAAATTTTTTTACAGCACAAACCAGCATAAATGGAGCACAAACGAAGAAGATTATTTTGGGTAAATTTGGAGCATGTGGGGGGCTGGTGACGCCATCGCCTATAATTCAATGTGTAATATTTAAAAAACCGAAGCAACACAAACAAAACTTTTACCTGCACAAACCAGCACAAACGATTGAGCCTGTTTTTGGGTGAATTTGGAGCATGTGGGGGGGCTGGTGACGTCATCGCCTATAATTCAATGTCTAATATTTTAAAAACCGAAGCAGCACAAACTAAACTTTTACTGGCACAAACCAGCACAAATGAAGCACAAACAAACGAGGCTATTCGGGGTGAATTTGAAGTATGTGGGGGGGCTGAGTGACCTCAGAATGACCTATAAATATTATTTTAATATCTAAAAAATCAAAGCAGCACAAACTATTTTTTTTACAGCACAAACGATCGAGACTATTTTGGCGACGTTTTGCGTTGGGTGGGGGGCCAACTTCACGGAGGTCAATTAAATGCTCAAAAAATGAACCAACCTTCTTTGGACTTGGCTGAAAAACCGGGGAATGCCTTTGTTTGTTTTTTTCTAGATTAAATATGCTCTTTATTTTAGTTGCAGCCATAAAATGACTGGTTTCTTGAAATATTGTAATTGTAAATTCTTGAAAAGATGTAATTATTCATTGTTATCACTGTGTAATGTAGAAGAATGCAGATGTGCAAGAAAAATTTCTCTCTGCTTTTATTATTTCTATACAGTGTATGCCATTTATGCCGTAAACAATGTAAATGTTCATGTTAAGTATGTTAAAGATACTTAAAAATTTTCAAACATACATGTTTAGCTTCCTCAGTATTGTTGCACTGTAAGAACAGTGGTTTAAGCAACGGAAGTTTGTACAGTGCATTGTGTTACACACTTCTTGCACACAGCAGGCTTTCAAGAAAAAAGTGATAGAAAAAGTAATGGGGGCCTGTGCCCCAGTAGAGCTTAAGGTCTAGCAATGCCCCTGGTGGAAATTTTATAGTCATTGTTAAGGAGTGTGATGGGTCACCAGTTGTCTGAGTTGGTAAGATCTTTCTTAGGTTTAGGAATTAACCTTATGATACCTTGCATCAATGTAGGAGGTAAAGCCTCTTTTTCAATACTTTCTCTAAAAACCTGAGTTAAAAAGGGAGTAAGTTCATCAGTAAATCATTTGTACAGTTCAGCTGTAAGTCCATCACGCCCTGGGGATTTATTGTTTTTCAAACCCTTAATTGCTCTTTGTTCCTCAGGAGTAACAATGCTATCACAAAAACGTTCTATCACTTTCAGATAATTAACTGAGTCTAGAAATGAGGACGCTGTGTGCTCTGAATACCTTGAACTATAAAGATTCATATAAAAATTGGCACTGTAGTTTGCTATTTCCTTTGGATCTTTAACAATTTTGCCATCAACACATAGTTGTTCAATTGTTGAGAAGGTAACATTACACTTTTCAAGCTTAAACAAATATGCGGAATTGATGCGGATTTAGATTTATTCTATTGTATTAGTATTTTTAATTAGACTACATCTTATCATTGTCATGTAATCCAATTTTTTGGCCCATTTTCTCAAAGTGCATGAGATTCTGAGTTTACGAATCACTGTCTTATTTAGGTCATCATAATGGTGTTTGGGGCACTTTTATTGCAAGTGTGTCTTAGTAGGCCTGATCAACCTGTTTGGACTACTTTCCCTGTGGACTGGGAAGTATATATGCTGCCATGACTAGTATATTAATTGACAGTTTAAGTTTTCTTGATAATTTTTATAATAGATGCCTACCCTGATAAACAAGTTTTGTGAAGTTCAGGGGGGAGTATGTAGCTGCTGAAATGTTGTAAAATGTTGAATGTGAGTGAACTTCCTCAAAACTTATTTCTTTTGTGTTTTTCACTTATTGTGTTCTGAGTTATAAGGTACAGTGTACATAATCTATTCTACGCAGAGCCATATTTGCAGAATGTTATGAGGAGCACATATTAGTGATGCACATGATACCTCGTGCGGTGCGCTAACAGCGCCATCTTAGAATCAAATTTGCCGCTGACGGGGTCAGATGTGTTCTCTCTCGCTCTGCTAACGAGAGCCTGGTAAGAATGTTTTAAGTGCACCAAATGAGTTCAGTGTGTTATTTCATGAGATAAAGAACGTCTAAACGTAATGTAAGGCTGTGATGTCATGAAAATGAATGTAAATGATCGCATTTTGAATGCTTTACTGTGACTGGTATAGCTTACAAGTTTCTCCTTTCTGTCTGAGCAGAGTGAAGGAGAGAGAGACGTGTGTCCAAATAATTCATTTGTGCTCTGTGTTTCTGCAGGTATGCTGTATGATCACTGTGTTATACAGTTATGTTCAAAATAATAGCAGTCCAATATCACTAACCAGATCAATCACTGTTTTTGGCAGAAATTATATTTCTACATGGCAAACATTTTACTAGTAGGTGTGTTAGAGTAATAGAAAACCAACAGACCCAACAGTCATGACATGCATGCTGTTGATTCTGTGTAACTAAATCATTAATTGAAAAGGGCGTGTTCAAAATAATAGCAGTGTGGAGTTTAATTAGAGAGGTAAACCATTCTGTGAAAAAACTGGTGTCAAACAAGTGGCCCTTATTTAAGGACGAAGGCAGCAAATGTTGTACTGTGCATTTCTCTCTGAAAATCTGAGTAAAATGGGTCATTCCAGACATTGTTCAAAAGAATAGCGTACTTTGATTAAAAAGTTGATTAGAGAGGGGAAAACATTTAAAGAAGTGCAGAAAATGATAGGCTGCTCTGCTAAAATTATATCAAATGCTTTAAAATGGCAAACAAACCCAGAAAGATGAGGAAGAAAACGGAAAACTACCATTCAAATGGATCGAAGAATAGCCAAAATGGCAAAGACTCAGCCAATGATCAGCTCCAGGGTGATCAAAGAAAGTCTAAAGTTACCTGTGAGTACTGTAACAATTAGAAGACGCCTATGAGAAGCCAAGCTATCGGCAAGAAGCCCCCGCAAAGTCCCACTGTTGAAAAAATGAAGAGGTTACAATTTGGCAAAGAACACATTGACTGGCCTAAAGAGAAATGGCGCAATATTTTGTGGACTGATGAAGCAAGATTGTTCTTTTTGGGTCTAGGGGCCGCAGACAGTTTGTCAGACGACCCCCAAACACTGAACTCAAGCCACAGTACACTGTGAAGACAGTGAAGCATGGTGGCACAAGCATCATGATATGGGAATGTTTCTCATACTACATGTTGGGCCTATTTATCGCATTCCAGGGATCATGGATCAGTTTAAGTACATTAAAATACTTAAAGAGGTTATGTTGCCTTATGCCGAAGAGGAAACGCCCTGGAAATGGGTGTTTCAACAAGACAACGACCCCAAACACACCAGTAAGTGAGCAGCATCTTGGTTCCAGACCAACAAGATTAATGTTATGGAGTGGCCAGCCCAATCTCCAGACCTTAATCCAATAGAAAACTTGTGGGGTGACATCAAAAATGCTGTTTCTGAGGCAAAACCAAGAAATACAGAGGAATTGTGCTATGTAGTGCAATCGTCCTGGGCTGGAATACCGGTTCACATGTGCCAGACTCCATGCAACACAGATGTGAAGCAGTTCTCAGAAACCGTGGCTATACAACTAAATGTTAGTTCAGTCATTCACAAGAAAGCTAAATCTTCAAGCATTTTTCAGTTTAAACAGTAAATGTTTGACTTTGTAAAGAAAAATGCAGACACTGCTATTTTTTTGAACAGCCTAATATTCCTTTTTCTTCACTTTCTGTAAAGTAATAACAAATTTGCAAAATTTCTCTTCATGTTTTGATTTAGAATAGAATGTGCAATGTTCCCAATGCATTTGTGTGTATTGAAGTAAAAGTTATTATAAGGATTTTGAGCTTTACTTGCTTTTTTAAACACACTGCTATTATTTTGAACATAACTGTATGTTGATAAATGTGTGAAATGTTTAAAATCAACTTTATGAGTTTGATATAAAAAAGTGAGGTCTGTTTGCAAAAGTGACGTCATTGAATATTTTGATACATTTTACTTGCATTTTTGTTTGATACAGTCGTTTTGATATACATATTTGATGCATTCATATTTGAATGTTTGGTTATTTGTGTATAATTTCTGATGTTTTACATTTTCCATCCTATTGCTCATTGATACGAGTAAGCAGAGAAGAAATATTCTTCCTATAGTATATCTATACACACAATATGATACCTTATGTCATATAACAATATATATTTTTGTTGGCTATTTTATTTTGTGGTTTATTTATTTTCTGTTTTGTACTTATTAATTTGAACATATTAATAAACTAGTGCTTTCTCAGACTCGCCATCTCCACAGTGGACCTGCCTTTAATAGAGAAATGCACCTATACGGACTACATAGAGAAGATTTTCTTTCTTCTTTTTTTTTGGTTTTCAAGCTTTCTGCAAATTTATTTCTTATGTCTGTGAGCTGGTTCATTATTGTGACTCGCTCCATTCACGGAGACTGCATGAGACGAAAGAAAGCACATCCAAAAATGACGGGAGTATAAGCTCTTTCTGCAGGAAAAATAAAATAAAAAAATGATTGCGTGTGCGCCCCCATGTCATACAGTAGGCTAAGCGTGATAATACTCCCACATTTTTCATAAACATTTGAAATGCGCCTATATAGTGATTTTATTATTCATATAAAAATAATAATAATAACAACCTGTTTTGGTCATATTTACTATTAATTGCCCAGCTCCCCTGTCATTGATCTAGCACCCCCTCAGCACCTGCTCTTTGGTAATTTGCTAGTTCGAGAATCTGTGGAATAAGCAATAGTTTGACTAATGTTTCTAAAAGTAAATTCTAAAATCCTGTAAAGATTGACAGACACAGATTTCCGCAGTTTTGGTCTTTTAGAAAGTGTTTCTTTTATTAACGCCACTAAATAATTCTTTAGGTGCATTTTATCTTGTGTGTGCTTTTCATGGGCCTGATAAGCAAGGTGTATTTTGTGAAATTCTATGTGCATTTATTTAATCATGTGTGCGTGTTTTGAATGTTCTGTTGCACAATAATTGAAGCTGTGTTTTTATGGAAATAAAGTAGGCCTAATGAAAATCAAATATATCCTACTTTTTCAGTTATTTAATTTTTTAGGAAGGTTTGCCAAGTGGCTTCAAAAACAAGACATACATTACATTTAAATTACTAAAATTAATTTGAAAAAGTGCAAGCTGAATGTCACCCAGAAACATAACTGTATTTGCAACGAATTTTAACAAATTTCATTATAAACGGGGGAAAAACACACAATTAGGCCTACCAGAGAAATGTTATGTCAGAGCGTGATCTGAGCGGGATTTGGTTTACCGGTGAGCGTGAGTGGAATATTAGCGGAGCGTGCTTTGACTGTGAGCGACTGAGCGGAGCGCACACCCACAGAGCGGAATATTGAGCGGAGTGTCACGCCGCTCCGCTTCGCTCACATGCTCTGGTGTCCAGTCATTCTAAAATGCAGCTTTCACTCAGCATATGTGAAGTAGAGCAGGGCAACGTCCCACCAGACCTTGTTTAAGACTCTCATTCACAGACGACTGGTTTTGGGCACGGGAAGGGATACTTTTACTGCTTTCTAAAGTAAGCAGCACTGCACAATAGTTAATGTGCTGGTCGTCGACTAATTATGACCCGAAGTAAATAAATATCAAGTGTGCTTTTTAAAACAATATGCGACAACAGCGGGAAACTGAATATTCATGCAGTGTACGCATGTCAAAAGATTAAATCCGATCAGAAGCATGTGACATACGTATAAACACTCACATCAACCCGATCACTTTATTTGGCATTCATGTAAACACTACGATCGGATTTGACAATCGGAATGAATTCATTCGGATGGAAGCAAAAAGTGTCCATGTAAACGTAGCTAGTGAAGAAAAGAGAAACACGAGAACAACAACTGACTTCAGCCACAGATGAAATCAACTGAAATAAAAGAAGACATTAAATCTCTCAAGATCTGATTAAACAACTCCACAAACAGCATCACCAGCTTCACTCATTACTAACCAGACAGACTGACTTTATTCATGTTAGAGGTCTACAGACGCTCTTACTGAGAATTACAGAGGATCAGATGTTGATGTTTTATTGGTTAAAATGATGCTACCATCATGGAGAGCAGTGTTTGCTTTAGTTGGGCTCTTGACCCTTGACTTCTGTGTTAGATCTCTCTCTGTAGCAATGCATGTGCTGTTGTAAAACAGAGAGATCAGTGCTGTACATTAAGTGCTGTACATTAAGCACTGCTTAGCTGCTTTTATGATGAGATCATATCATGAGTCATCAAGGGCTGGTTTGATTACATGTAAAGTTTTTATTTTTTATTTTACCTTGTTAAATGTTTAGGTCTTGCGTAATCAACCCTGTGAAACTAAAGCAGGCAAACAAAGTGCTGCTCTAATAGTTATTGTGAATGATTTTAAGTCCATATAATGCATAAAAAATGTCAATCTTCTGTATTATGTAGATACACAGACATCAAGAACCAGCACATGAATCTCAACAATGGTGACAATCAACAAAACGCTTCATGCTGCAATGCATGCTGGGTAACACCATAGTAAAAACTCCCATCATGCACTGCAGTATGAATTGTTGAGGATCATATGATAAGTGTTCATGTCTAAAAGCCTGAGCTGATGCAATTTTTTTTATCTTCAACACTGAAGCATTATATTATTTTGGGGGGGTCTGTTTCGTAGTTCTGTAGCAGTTGAATGTCAGTCAACAAACCAAAATAAGACCACTTCATAATTTCTTTCAAATGAGTCATAAGGAGAAAGCATAAGTTAATCTGCTGCTTCAAACCTTTGATTCAGCAATGCACAAATGTTTATTGTGAAACAATATTGCAATTGCTTAGAAGCAAACAATTATAAGTTATTAAAAGTGTCAAGAGCCCAACTAAAGTAAACACTGACCACTATTATGGTGGCATCATGTGTTTTTTTATTTTAGTTTTGTTTTTCTTGACCAATAAAACTTCTAAACCTCTGTTAATTCTCAATTAGAGCTTCTGTAGACATACAATAACCTCAATCTGGTTAGTAAAGAGCGAAGCTTGTGATGCTGTTTGTGGAGTTGTTTAATCAGATCTTGAGAGATTTAATGCCTTATTTTATTTCAGTTGATTTCATCTGTGGCTGAAGTCAGTTGTAGTTGTTCTTGTGTTTCTCTTTTCTTCAGTGATTCTGCTTGTTAACAGCAGGTGTTCATCACTAATGCTCAATCATCAATTAATTAGTCACTTAAGTAGCTCATTAACTTTAACTCTGCTTCAGTGTTAATTTAACTCTATTTAGAGTGGGACCAAATGTTCTCTGAATGGAGTTAATTTTACTCTGGGGAGTTTACTGTGTAGGTCTCAAGAATGAAGAACTGTGATACGTGAAAGACCACATGGTGACTGGATCAGTCTTTGATCAATGATCAATGAAATGCAAAAGTCCTTATCCTGCCTTCCATAAATTATAAGGTTGTAGGAGAATAAAGCAGTTCCTCAGTGTGGGTTACAGTATATTAATGTTAACCCCCCTCTCCACACTGCAAAACCGGTTTGGTCAGTCTGAGGTAGTGAGTGATTGTTCACTCTAAGGGACCATTTACACGAATGGGAAACTTTATGTGTTTTGCCTGTTCGTTTACACGACAATGCCGTTTTGGGGACTGAAAACGTATAATTTTGAAAACGGGTTTCAAAGTGCAAGTTTTTGAAAACACCACCGTTATCGTTTCCGTGTAAACACCCAATATGGGAATCTTTGAAAACGGTGAAGTCATGCGCGTGCGTAGTACGTGTTAGGTATGTAGACATGCGCAGAACGTGTCAATTTTCATCGTCCGTCCAGACAAAATTACTCACTGCTTTCGCCATATTGCTTGTTTGTTTACGTCTGTGCGCAAGCTGCTATTGCTTTGAATGAGGAGTAGAGCAACAATCGGTGTGGTGATTTTAGTGACAGAACTCCCGCCCACAAAGAGCAAATCGTCACTTCCCTACAGGTACTTTTTACTAACAAGGTGACAGCACTAACTACTGGCCTGGCATATGTAATACAGTGTTTTTGGCAGTTTTCGCGGATATAATCTGGGTGTTACCTTTGGTTCTGCACTCAAGTTCGATAAGCAGATAAATTCTATAGAAAAATCCAGTTCCTTCCAATTAAGATTGCTATCAAAAGCCAAGAGTTTTTTTTGTCATTTCTAGAGTTAGAGAGAGTGATCCCTGCGTTTGTGTCATCACAGCTTGATTATTGTAATTCCCTTTTATATGGGAATAAGTCAATCAAACATAAATAGACTCCAAATGGTTCAAAATGCCACTGCAAGACTTTTGACTAGCACCCGCAGATTTGATCATATCTCCCCCATATTATGCTCTTTGCACTGGTTGCTGGTCTGTTACAGAATCTAGTTTAAAATTTCACTGTTTGTTTATAAAGCTTTGAGTGGAACAGCTCCTGAATATCTCAGTGATCTTTTAAACCCAAATACATCTGCCAGACCACTGAGGTCTTCTGAGAAAAGAGTGTTGATGGTCCCTAGATCTAGATTGAAGTTGAGGGGTGAAGGTGCCTTTTCAATTGCTGGGCCAAAATAATGGAATAGTCTTCCAGTCTCCCTCCAATTAGTTTCTTCAGAATCTGAATTTAAATCTAAGTTAAAAAAAATATTTTTTTCCAGGGCTTATAACTGTCCTTAGAGTATAAGGATTTGTCACCTATCAGTGATTTTTCTCCTCTTTAGTGTATTGCGGTCAAAACTGTTTTTATTTCTATGTCTTTTCAGCAAGGTTTGTACAGCAGTGGTCAATTCCTTATTGATAAGTTCACTGACTGTTACCATTACTGAGGTGATTTTTTGTTATTTAATCTTATGTGAAACAGGAACACACCCATCACAACTTGACATGCCATGACCTGCATAAACACACCCTTTGTAGGAAAAAACACATACCATCAGCAGAACGAGAAAAGCACAGAGCAAAATGGTAAGTTTTTTTCTCAGTATCTTTGTGTTTGTGAAAATGATTGTCAGAAATACATGTGCACAACAAAATATTTAATACAAATTGAATATTATATGTTAAAAATGTAATACATATAGCACTGAAGGAGAGAAAGGAGAATGCTAACTTAAAAATGAGTCTCTTTGAGTGGAGAAAGGAGGAAGATGATGTTGTTCACTACCAGAACCAGAGAGCAGCATCTCCAGAACCCAGCTGTGTGTCTATGAAGAGTGAAGAATCCATAGAGCAGCCTCCTAATCTGTGTGATGGAGTTGTGACCTTTAACCCTAGGTGAAACTGTCTTCCTAAATTTTTTCTGCAATATTTCTGTCACGTATTGTCTGTGTAGTTTTGTTTTAAGTTCAGTTTCATTACATGTGTTTAGTTCCTGTGTACTTGGTTGTTATACTTACTAAATGGTTCATTTTATAGACATACCACATTTTACAGTTCAAACAAACATTGGGAAACATTTGCTAATTTTAATATTGAATCTTGCTACAGCTCAGTATTGGAGGTTCTGCATAAAAATAGTTTGGGCCTGTATTTAAAGCTCATTATTGTGTCTCAACTTATTTTGAGGATAATAAATGTAGTTTTACTAAAAGATGTTTCCACTCATGTTTCCACTCATACATTCATTCTCTGTGTTGTTGCTCTTGATTCTGCTGTGTTGATAGAGATGATCAGACTGGAGACCCATTGCAAGATTTTCATCAACCAGTTGATGGTAAACTACAAAGAGTCAAAGACCAACACAAAACCAGCATGAAGAACAACTATGATAGCTTAGCTGAGGGAAGCATACTACAAGAGACTCGAACTCTCCTGAACAGGATCTACACACAGCTCTACATCATAGAAGGAGAGCGTGAAGGAGTGAATGAAGAACATGAGGTTTTACAGATGGAGAAATCGGCCAGAACACAACACTCACAAGACACTCCAATCTACTGCAATGACATATTTAAACCCTTACCTGAACCAGGATGTGAGGAGAAAGACCTAATCAAGACTGTTCTTACTAAAGGCATCGCTGGAATTGGAAAAACTGTCTCTGTGCAGAAGTTTATTCTGGACTGGGCCGAGGGAAAAGCCAATCAGGATGTAGATTTCATGTTTGTGCTTCCATTTCGAGAGCTGAACTTGATCCGAGATCATCAGTACAGTTTTCAGAGACTTCTGCTGGACTTTCATCCTGAACTTCAAGATCTGGACTCAAAAAATTATGATCAGTGTAAAGTTGTGTTCATCTTTGATGGTCTGGATGAAAGCAGAATCACACTGATGTTTTCAGACGCTCAGAAAGTTTGTGATGTGACTGAGACTTCATCAGTGGGTGTGTTGATGTCAAACCTCATAAAAGGAGAGCTGCTTCCCTCTGCTCTCATCTGGATCACCTCCAGACCAGCAGCAGCCAATCAGATCCCCTCCGAATACATCAACCGTCTGACAGAAATCCAGGGATTTGATGAGCCCCAAAAGGAGGAATATTTCAGGAAGAGAATCAGTGACCAGCATCAAGCCAGCAGAATCATTTCACACATCAGAAGAGCAAGAAGCCTCCACATCATGTGCCACATCCCTGTCTTCTGCTGGATCTCATCCACTGTGCTTCAGAAGCTCCTGAAACAAGATGACAGGTCAGAAATCCCTCAAACTCTGACTGAAATGTACATCCACTTCCTGCTGATTCAGATCAACATGAGGAATCAGAAGTTTGAAGAGAGAGATCCAGAGAAACTCCTGCAGTCCAACAGAGAAATGATTGTGAAACTGGCTGAACTGGCTTTCAAACAGCTGATGAAGGGCAATGTGATGTTCTATGAGGAGGAACTGATTGAGAGCAGCATAGATGTCACTTACGCCTCAGTGTATTCTGGAATTTGCACAGAGATCTTTAAGGAGGAATCTGTGATTCATCAGAGGAAAGTCTACAGCTTCATTCATCTGAGCTTTCAGGAGTTTCTAGCTGCTTTCTATGTGTTTTACTCCCATGTTGTCAAGAACAAGGAATTACTCAAATTGTTTAGTGAAAAATCTAAATATTATCATGACTCTGAATATGACTGTGGCTATAATAAGCACATGTTTGATGAATTCTCTCTGTATGGATTACTAACAACAGCAGTTGAGCAAACTCTTCACAGTGAAAATGGCCATCTGGATCTTTTTCTGAGGTTCCTGCTGGGTATTTCAATGGAGTCCAATCAAAAACTCCTACAGGATCTACTGTCACACACAGAAAGCAGCTCAGAGACCATCAGAGAAGCCACACAGTACATTAAAGATGAAATCAAGACAAATGACAGTCTCTCAGCTGACAGATCCATCAATCTGTTCCTCTGTCTGCTAGAAGTGAAAGATCAGACTCTGTACCAAGAGATTCAGGACTTTGTGAAATCAAACAAACACTCAGAGAATAAACTCTCTCCAGCTCACTGCTCAGCAATAGCCTACATGCTTCAGATGTCTGATGAGGTGGTGGATGAGATTGATCTTATGAAATACAACAAACGCTATTTATTAGCACAGTAACAAGATCAGCAGTTTAAGACATTAACTTGAAAGCACAAAACACAAGATACTTCTCTTTTCAATATAAATAAGACTTTACTGGATAAATCTAAGACATATAAACTAATCTAACACATGAACACACGCATTCATACAGGTTTCAGAAAGAGAGGAAGTAAGGAAATAATGATTTTAAGGGAGTGAAACTGAAATCTTAAGTTTATAGCAATATGTGCAATTGCTTAGACCTGAACAACCAACAATCAGCTAATTAACCCTCACACTGAGTTTCTCAATGAGGCTATTAATCTTTATATTAATTGCACCAGTTCAGCTTGAAACTGGAGGTTTTACTTGCGTTTCCGCTGTGTTAAGGGATTCCCTTTGTTGTTGTCATTGCAGAAAAGGGTTTCCCAAGGCTGTTGATTGGCTGGAAGAAGGTCAGTAGTCGTTGAAGTGACATCTTGGGAAGCCAACGGTTGGGCGTTGGCTGAAGATGTGGAGTTGTGGGCTGGTTGAAGTTTTGATGCGAGCACAGTCAAAGTGTTGGACTCGGAGACACGGCTTTGTGTTAACTCAGAACCGAAGCACGCTGGAACGGCACTCGAAGAATGCAAAAAGTGATGGCAAAAAGCACGGCTAAGAACAAAAAGCGGCGGCTAAAAGCATAATTTGATAGTGTCCTGAGTTTTTAGTTCCAAATGGTGTCTTGACCAATTAGACATTGTCTTAGCTCGGGGTCTTGCTATGTTTCTCCTCCCAATACATAAATCAACATATTATCTTATCAGTCACATGGTCCGAATTTTCCCGCTCTTGCAGAGTATAATTTGGACATGATTTCTATAACAAGAATATAATATATTTTACAAAGTACTGATTGATAGAAACGTTTAAAGCATGAATTTTCAAATTCATACATGCCCAACATGAATATAAACCTATAAACTATTCAATAGTTATTCAAAAGACATACACAATAAGTGATTAGGACATGATAGTCAAATGTGTGGGTTACGTACATAATATGTGTCACAACCACTCTGGAGCAGGGAAACGAGGAGGCGAAGAGCTTTTTAAACAATAATAGACTTTTATTAAACAAACTCAGGAATCATGGGATATACAGAAACACATGAAGACGATCAGACTGGACACAGAGGCAGGGAAACACAATGCTTATAAACAGTAGGAAATCAAACGAGGAAGAACTGCAACAGGTGGGGAGTAATTAACACAGACAGAGACTAATTAACTAATGATGACATAGAACGAGGAACGGAACAGGAAGTCCAAATAAGGGC
Source organism: Schizothorax lantsangensis (assembly GCA_027422415.1). Taxonomy (NCBI): domain Eukaryota; kingdom Metazoa; phylum Chordata; class Actinopteri; order Cypriniformes; family Cyprinidae; genus Schizothorax; species Schizothorax lantsangensis. The sequence goes on from JAPDDO010000466.1 coordinate 116,101, forward strand.
ACGAGAGGAGGGGAAACACAAGACACAGAGAGACAAAGTCTGACACTACTCCCCCCTCCCGAACGGTGCAACCATCCAACGGGTGGGGGGGGGGGGCGCTCTGGAGGCCTCCACGGAACAGCAGGTATACTGGCCTCCAGAGTGGCGCCCGTTCCGGGAGCCATGGCGGATCGTGGAACTCGGGAGGCCATGGCGGATCCGGGGACTCAGGAGGCCATGGCGGGTCCGCCTCCGAGACCGCGGCCCCAGCCCCCACCTTGGCCTCGTCGGCAGGAGCCCTACTACCCCCCCCAAAAAAAAAATCCTTGGGGAAATTAGGGGATACATCGGGCACTTGGGGGCGCAATTGAGGCGCGGACTCTTGGGGGCGCTCGGGAAGCGCTGACTCTGAGGGGTGCTCTGCAAGCACAGAAACTTGGGGGCGCTCTGCAAGCGCGGACACTTGGGGGCGCTCTGCAAGCGCTGAAACTTGGGGGCGCTCTGCAAGCTTAGAAACTTGGGGGCGCTCTGCAAGCGTGGACACTCGGGGGCGCTCTGCAAGCGCGGACACTTGGGGGCGCTCTGCAAGCGCGGACACTTGGGGGGCGCTCTGGAAGCGCTGACTCTGAGGGGGCGCTCTGCAAGCGTGGAAACTTGGGGGCGCTCTGGAAGCGCTGACTCTGAGGGGCACTCTGCAAGCGCAGAAACTTGGGGTTTCAGAGATATACAGAAACACATGAAGACGATCAGACTGGACACAGAGGCAGGGAAACACAATGCTTATAAACACTAGGAAACACTGCAACAGGTGGGGAGTTATTAACACAGACAGAGACTAATTAACTAATGATGACATAGAACGAGGAACGGAACAGGAAGTCCAAATAAGGGCACGAGAGGAGGGGAAACACAAGACACAGAGAGACAAAGTCTGATACTACTCCCCCCTCCCGAACGGTGCATCCCGCACCGTACACCATCCAACGGGCGGGGGCGGGGGGGGCGCTCTGGAGTTATGCATAGAAAAGAAATGATTAGTTGCTCATAAGTCCTTTTAGCAACATTTTAGTGCATCTACATCTGTAAAAGACAGTCTCTCTGTCATTCAGTGAACGTAAGGACTGTTCTGTGAAGACCAAAGAGGTTAAAAGGTTCCTGAGTTGGAGTTATCAATAAGTGTTATTTTGTTTTAATGTTGTAAGCTGTTCTGTGAAAGAGTTGGTTGGTTAGGGTTACTTCAGACTGGCTGGCGCTAGGGCAGTGGTTCTCAAACTGTGGCCCACCGTCCCGAATCCAAATGCTGAACCATGCTGAACACACTTAAAAAAAAGTGGGAAAGCCGATTAGTCACCAGAAGAGAGAGGCGGACGGCAGCTCGCGTAAGTGTTGTAATACTTTTTCGCAGTTCTGTTGTTTAAATTATTTACTTGCTGCTAGGAAGGAATACTTTGTTTCCTACCTATTTCTATTCTGCATTTTCGTTGAGGTTTATATGTTTGATTGCACTTACTGGTAATTAGAATAATTTGCACCTCAGCTAAGAACGAGCCTGTGTAATTGTGTGAAGTGTTTAGTTTCGTCTTGAGCAATTAGCAGTCCTTTAAGGTTATTGGCTGGCCTGAGCAGAAGCTGGCCACAGCTGTTTTAACTCTAGACTCCTAGACTGTATTTATTTGATGTCCGAGCACTGACGCGGAAGCGTCTGCGGAAGTGTTCAGACGTCGTGCTCAGCCTCCTCGTGTGAAGACCAATGAGTGTAAAGACGGACGACTTTTTCCTGCACGACGTTAACCTAGCAACGACACCAAGCACACACTTAAATATCATTTCTATCTTCCCTCACACACTCTCCTTTCCTATCCTCTATCCTTCCACCTCTATCATGTGTTTCCAAACCATTCCGGTTCTCTCTCAACCACGCTCTAAAAACACACGCAGATGGCAACGTAATCCTGCTAACCTGCGCCCTATCTCTACATCTTCTACTACACCTCTTTCTTTCTCTGTGGGTCTTTGGAATTGCCAGTCAGCTGTCAACAAAGGGATTCGTCCAGGATTCGTCCAGAAGACTCAGCAACCCCAGCTGCTCTTTCTCACAATTTCTCTTTCTCTCACACCCCAAGGCAAGTTGGCTGGGGTGGGGGCACTGGTCTGCTCATTTCAATCAATTGGAAATACTCAACCCACTCTCCCCTAGGCAATCACAACTCATTTGAATCTCATGCGATTACTGTAACAGCTCCTATAAAACTCCAGATTGTGGTAATCTACCGTCCCCCTGGCCAAATTCTAGCCACCTTCCTAGAGGAGCTGGATGGCCTCTTTCATGGAGGATGGCACTCCACACTTAGTCTTTGGCGATTTCAACATTCACCTAGACAGGCCTTATGCTACAGACTTCCATTCACTCCTAGCTTAATTTGATCTCAAACGCCTTACCACTACTAGCACGCACAAATCAGGCAACCAACTTGATTTAATTTGCACACGCAATTGTACTACAGATAACATTCTGGTACAACCACTACATATCTCTGACCATTTCTTCATTACATTTACTTTACATTTTGCTACCCGGGTGCCACCATCTCCCTTACCGGTTACTTTCAGACGTAACCTATGCTCCATTTCCCCCTCCCTTCTTTCCTCTGTAGTATCCTCCTCTCTTCCCTCACCTACCCATTTCTCATCTCTGGATGTGAATGCAGCTACTAACACTTTATGCTCTACCTTAACCTCTTGTCTAGACAACATTTGTCCTCTCTCCTCCAGGCCAGCACGGGCTGCCCCTTCTAACCCCTGGTTATCCAATGTTCTTCGTGAGCATCGGACCAAACTCAGAGCGGTAGAGAGAAAATGGCGCAAATCAAACGATCCGTCGGACCTGAGTAGCTATCAGTCTTTGCTTTCATCTTTCTCTACTGAAGTCCACACTACCAAATCCTCACATTTCCACAACAAGTTTAATAGCGCTCCAGACATGTGTAATCTCTTCAGAACATTTAATTCTGTCCTCTGTCCCCTTCCTCCACCTCCCACCACTTCTATAACAGCTGACGACTTTGCCACTTTTTTCACAGACAAAACTAGAACAATCAGTAACCAGTTCTCACCTCCACACACACAGGACCTCCAACCAACCACATCCACTGCTCAAACTCCCATCTTCTCCTTCTGTCCCCTCACCGAGGCGGAAGTATCCAAACTTCTCCTCTCCAGCTCAAAAAACCTACATTAAACACTTCTCTTTTAGAAAACTACAGACTTGTCTCTCTCCTTCCATTTGTAGCGAAAACACTTGAACGAGTTGTCTTCAACCAGCTCTCATTGTTTCTTTCTCAGTACAACAAACTGGATGCTAAACAGTCAGGTTTCAGGAGTGGCCATTCAACAGAGACTGCGCTACTCTCAGTCACTGAAGCCCTGCGAATTGCAAAGGCCGATTCCAAATCATCAGTCCTCATTCTGCTGGATCTTTCTGCTGCTTTTGACACTGTCAATCATCAGATCCTCCTGTCCACCCTCTCATCGCTGGGCATCACTGGGATTCCACTTCGCTGGTTTGAATCCTATCTCACCGGCAGGTCTTTCAGGGTGGCCTGGGGAGGGGAGGTATCCAAAGCACATCAACTGGTCACTGGAGTTCCTCAGGGATCGGTTCTTGGACCCCTCCTCTTCTCCACATACACTACATCACTGGGTCCCATCATACAGGCACATGGCTTCTCCTATCATTGCTACACCGATGACACACAGCTCTATCTCTCGTTTCAACCAGATGATCTAACGGTAGCTGCACGGATCTCAGGCTGCCTGGCGGACATCTCGGCATGGATGAAAGAACATCACCTACAGCTCAACCTGGCAAAGACTGAGCTTCTTGTCGTCCCTGCCACTCCGACTCTACAGCATGACTTCTCGATTCAGTTAGGCACATAAATAATTACCCCATCAACTTCGGTCAGAAATCTTGGTGTAATCTTTGATAACCAGCTGACCTTCAAAGAGCACATTGCAAAGACTGCTCGATCTTGCAGGTAGTGTTGTTTTTGGCGGCCTGTTTTCATTTTAGTTTTAGTCTAGTCTTTGTGTGAAGCTCTCATTTTAGTTTTTATTAGTTTTAGTCACGTTCATACTCTTTTTAGTCTAGTCAAGTTTTAGTCAACGAAAAGTCTGAGCATTTTAGTCTAGTTTTAGTCAGAATTATCCATGACTATTTTCGTCTAGTTTTAGTCGACGAAAACTGATTACTATTTTCGTCTAGTTTTAGTCAACGAAAACTGATGACATTTTGTCTAGTTTTAGTCAATGAAAATTGTATTTTAGTCTCTTTTTAGTAATGCAATTCTATTTAACCCAGTCAATATAGTATAAGTACCTAGCAGTACAGACGAAATGTTCTTTTAGCCAAACCCATTTCAAACAAGGTTATCTTATTATATTATTGTTACCTTATAGACTCAAGAATACATCCAAAGACACTCTGATTTGAATTTACAACATTTATTTTACCAACCAAACATGTTAGAAGTAAACACACATAAATTTAAATAAATAAAAACAATAAATAAAATAAAATAGCATCACATGACAATGCCAGAAAAAAAAATATAACGTTACATTCAAGTTTAACAAAGAGAAACAAGGTGCTTGAATACTCGAGCTACAATAACATAATAAAATGTGTGTCTGTTACTTGTATTGCTTGTAAACTGAAGTCAGATGAAGCCGGCCATCGGTCTCTTTCTCTGTCTCATACTTAACTTTGTTTGTTGTCATCTTCTAAATAATGCCGTGAGTGGAGCTTGAGGAAGTGACGTCGCCTGCGTCTGTGCAGAGTGTTGCCAAGTCCCCAAATATTTAGACCCTGGAACTTTACCGGGGAACCCCCCTCGAAATGCGATTGGGCTAGTTTTGAGTAGCAATTGGGCGGGTTTTGTTGCGAAAACCTGGCAACCCTGACAGCCCCTGAAGTAACGTTAAGTCACATGAAACAGAAATACTGCAAAATAATAACGCGACTAAACGAGACGAAATAACGTTATAACATTTCGTTTCGTCTCGTTTTCGTCAACGAAAATGAAGAGACATTTTAGCATAGTTTTTATTTTGTAAACCACATTTAGTCTCGTTTTTATTCGTCAACGATATTGCATTATACATTTAATTATCGTCATCATCATCACATGGCCAGCATTTACGTCTCGTCTCGTTTTCGTCACGTGATAAAGGTTCGTTGACGACGATATTTCGTCATAATTTTCGTTGACGAAAGCAACACTACTTGCAGGTTTGCGCTACACAACATCAGAAAGATCAGGCCCTTTCAGACAGGGCATGCTGCACAACTTCTTGTCCAGGCCCTTGTCGTTTCTAGGCTGGACTACTGCAATGCTCTTCTGGCTGGACTTCCATCAAACACAATCAAACCTCTACAAATGATTCAGAATGCAGCGGCACGACTGGTCTTCAACGAGCCCAAAAGAGCCCATGTTAAACCTCTCTTCATCTCCTTGCACTGGCTACCAGTGGCAGCTCGCATCAAGTTCAAGACACTGATGCTTGCATACAGAACGACCACAGGCTCAGCAACATCCTACTTCCACTCACTATTATGAATCTACATCCCCTCCAGAAGTCTGAGATCTGCTAGTGAGCGACGCCTTGTGGTACCATCACAGAGAGGCTCAAAATCACTCTCCAGAACATTCTCGTTCACCATTCCTGGCTGGTGGAATAATCTTCCCACCCTTATCCGGAATGCTGGATCCCTGTCAATCTTCAAGCAACAACTGAAAACTCTTCTCTTTCGGCACTACTTGACTTCATCCTAAACTTAAAAAAAAAACTTAATCTTTCCCTTTATCTTTCTCTCCTTCCCTTGCTAGCTTGTACTTATTTGAACAATGACTGAGACTTGGTGTTATGAGCACTTCCTCTGTCTGATTGCCTCTTCAAGATGAATCGCTTTATGTATTCCCCAATTGTAAGTCGCTTTGGATAAAAGCGTCTGCCAAATGACTAAATGTAAAATGTAAATAACTTTCAGTTTTACAATTCATTATAGTTTTTACATTAATTTAAAAACGTACTAAACAAATATAAGCTATAATGTTTTTATTATGTAAAATAATTTTGTTTTTCATATATTATTTTCAGACATGAGCAGACCTATGTACTCACGTAATTAACGTTACGCATTACAAGCACGCACTTTGGCAGAATTCAATTCAAATAGTCATCAGCAGCCATTAGTTCAGTAAAACTGAGCATCAGAGTGGACATATGTGTTATTAAGGGAGAAAAACTAAATGTGGAAAATGCCAGCAAAGTGTCACATACAAACAAGAATAGTCGCAGTATCAGCAGTGAAGGTTGGAGAGTGCTGGACTTTCGGCATCGTCTTTCGGTTTGCCACACCAATCACTCGAAGATGTTCAGGAAAAAGGAAACACCCATACTACGCAGCAATCATCCTTAATTGCAGAAATGTGGCAAAACATCTCTGGAGAGAACCTCAGATTATTGAATTCGAAAGTGCTTTCCATATTTGGATTAACATAGGCTACATTTATGAACACACATTTTCTGCAATATCGCGCATCAAGTCACACTTCCGTGTGTGTCTTACAGACTGCAACTTACAATCGCAACTTCATTGTGGTGTTACTCCTTTCAAGCTGAGTTTCACAAAATTGGTCAACTCCCGAAAGCATCAGGTGTTTTATTAATGGTGAGTAGAATTATTTATTTATTTCAATAAATGTAATCGTTTAGATATCATAATATTTAGGCTATAATATTATAAATCTGGTTGGTTTGTATTGGTGACATAATATGTAAATGATATGCATGCGACCCGTGAGACTTGCACTTGGACCATAGTGCGGCCCAGTGGAAAAAACGGTTGAGAACCACTGCGCTAGGGACAGATTTATGTCTTGTTGTCCTGGGCCTCTTTGTGGAATTTGGCTCTTTGGGTTGTTTTAACACCAATCTGATCAAATCTTAAATTGTCTGATTCACTCTGATACCCTACATAGGGGAGTTTGCCAATATTTTCTGGGACATTCCCTTCAAAATGAAATTTAACCACAGTCCTCAGCAGCTCAGATGGAGGGAGTCTATGGAGACTCCTATGTTCATTGGTGCATCACAAAACACAACGTTTGTAATGCCTCTTTAGCGCTGACATTGTATCTCCAGCAGCTACAGCAAGAGAACATTAATGCGGACTGCTGCTTCTCACTCAGGGCTGTTTATGCTAATAGGGCAGTGTCACAAATGGGTGGAACTTTTTCCCTACGATGACGGAGAATCTGTAATCGCTTGTTCTGAGAGACTGTTTATAATTTATTGGGATTATAAAAAAAATGAGTGTGTGGATTTTTACTTTTACAGGCTGGTTGTTTTCACACAACTGTGTTCAAACACCTTATAAAAGTGATTTTTGCATAATAGGTCCCCTTTAAAATAAATATTAAGAAAATATATCAAAGTGGAATTAAAGTATCTAATGGTTATTTTGTAGGTCTATAATTGAAATTGGATGTGATGTCTTTGGGTCAGACGGGTTGATAAATCGACCATTTTGACCTGCAGCATTTCATGCACCAAGAACACTGCTCACCTCTAGGCTGTGTCAGCTTTTAATGTTCTTTTAATTAGTTTAATGGTAGCAGTGATGAGGATAACAAGTTTCACTATTGAGCTGTGCTGCTGACTTGCACTCTCATCATGTGTTTCCTCCAGTGATGGATGAAGTACACAAAACAAGTACTTGAGTAAAAGTACGGTCCTTGTATGTTTTGATAGTTTGTTTTTCAATTTGAAATTAAATAAGCAAAAATGAGAAAACAGTGGTTTTGACTTGATATTCATTTATTTATTTATTTTTCACGGGTAGAAAATGGATAAACGACTTAAATTCATTTTCCCCTTGTTTTCCCCTCATGACACGCCCCTTTCTGCCAATTGGTCAACCAAATCTGAGCCCATGACGTCATCCTCAGTTCGTTCAACAAAACAATAGTCCTCTGCTGCTGCGGGGTAGGTCCTAGATCAGGCTTTCTTCTGTGCAACCTAACGTTTCACAGAAATATTTATTTCAGAAATTTTAATCAGCACCCAGCCTGTTTTATTTAGCTGTGCGTGTAGTCCCCCAGATTTTTTTAGTAAAAAATAATGACAAATCTAATTAAGCTCACGCAGTTAGGATATGGCACATTTCGTTAAGTAGTTATTTACAGTCATTCATGTGACTGAAGTCTGTTTTTAGGCTGTTAAAATGTAAATGCCTCTACAACATCATTTAGGCTACTGCTTGTTTTGTGCCACTCCGGTGAAGCTAAGCGAAAAAAATTAGTTGGCAAGAGAAAGCTTCTCATGCTACTTTTATGATGGGTAATTTTCTCTTTTTCTATCTTTCTAATATATTTATCCACTCCATGTCAGAGCTTTTGTATCTTACCTACATACATTGGAAACGTGCACTCATTTTTCATTAATACAATTTTTAACATTTTATACATTTACATTTAATAATTTAGCAGACACTTTTATCCAAAGTGGTTTACAAATGAGTGCTGTGACAAGTCTGTCATTTTAACTGATCATTAATTAATTATCAGTCTATATTTATGATTATTGCAAAGTCATCAAAACTGGGTCATAGCATCAAAACTACCTAAAATGTCGAAAATGAATCAAAATGATCATGCATGACATTCTTTGAAGTATACAGTATGCATGCAGTCATATAAACTCATTAGTGAAATCTCCACCTGGTGGCGCAAAGGGACAGCTGGCACCATTGCTCAGACTTGAATTTTCACTAGTAAAATCAGAATCAGAATCAGAATCAGAATGAGCTTTATTGGCCAGGTATGTTTACACATACGAGGAATTTGTTATAGTGACAAAGCTCCACAGTGCAACAGAATGACAGCAACGGGACAGGACACAGACAACAAAAGAACAATATACAAATATACAAATAGGCAATGTAAAAAATAGCAAAAACACTATGCAATACAGACAATCATGTGTGTACAGGTCTGACGTGCAAATTTGAAATGAAAGAAAAAAAAAAAAAAAATGAAATAAAAAAATATTATATATGTATATATATATGAATAAATAGTTGTAAAATAGTGTTGTGTGTTCCACGTTAATGTCAGGTGTTCATGAGATAGATTGCTTGGGGGAAGAAACTGTTCCTGTGTCTGGTCGTTCTGGTGCACAGAGCTCTGTAGCGTCGACCAGACGGCAGCAGTTCAAAGAGGGAGTGTGCTGGATGTGCGGGGTCCAGAGTGATTTTGCCAGCCCTTTTGCTCACTCTGGATAAGTACAGTTCTTGGAGAGTGGGGAGGGTTGTACCAACGATTCGCTCAGCAGTCCGGACTACCCTCCGTAGTCTTCTGAGGTCAGATTTGGTAGCTGAGCTGAACCAGACAGTTATTGATGTGCAGAGGACGGATTCAATGATGGCAGAGTAGAACTGTTTCAGCAGCTAATCTTCAAAAGAAGATTAAATAATCAAATAAATTGCTACTGAATTTGACAGGGATACCCTCCAGTGAGTTTATTTTTGACTTTTTTATTTTTTTTAATATTTCAGTTTATTTATTTTTTGGTGGGGGGGGTGGACCCTATAGGAATTACCTCAGTTCGAGCACTGTTTTAGACAATACACTCAGTTTTGGACATGGGATGGTCATTGCAAATAGCCTACTGTAAATGCAAATTGGCTGAGGGTGGATTTAATTTTTACTGTACTGTAGGCAAATCATAGCCGCTGGAATGTCACATTTAGCCAGGAATTATATTATGAGTGTACACAGCCCTCAATGTTTAAGTAACCTGTTGATAAATAACTAGATAGATAAATAACTAACTCTTAAAGGGGTCATCGGATGCAAAATTCACTTTTACATGTTGTTTGAACATAAATGTGTGTTGGCAGTGTGTGTACACATCCACCCTATAATGATAAAAATCCACCCAGTGCTTTTTATATAATCCCTAAAAATAATATCCCCTTTTTCAAATCAGGCCTTTCTCAGCTTCTTGTCTGTGTGACATCACACGGACAAAGGCCACTCACACGATAGTTGATTGACATGGCCATCTTACCTTAGACCCGCCCTGAGTGAGCTGTAACAGTCTGACCGCCATTGTTTCGACGCTGGAGCAGGGACATAGACAAGAATGTCTCCATAGTGAGTGAGGTGTTCTTTTGTTGGATGTAGTAATGAACATTACATGAGCAGTCGTCATTTACTCCCGACATCTGAGCCGCTGAAGACACAGTGAATTACTTTCGCTTTTGAAGGGAATGCACCCCCGATCTACCTAAATGCATCTGTTCGCGCAAATCATTCATGATCTACCTTAAGGGGCCTTTTATGAATCTTTGCAAATCGCCTTTCCTAATAATGTGCTAGTTATTAAGTTTCATGGCTAAATGCGGCTAAAGTAAACAGTACTGCTCATCACCCCACAGAAGAGAGGGGCGGGGAGAGCAGAGCTCATTAGCATTTAAAGGAACATGCAACAGAACAGGTTGCTCTGAAAAGAGCTGATTTTGACAAGGTGAAGACTGTTTTTTACACTACCATTGAGAAGTTTTAACCAAAGTATGTTATAGACTTTTCATTAAGACCCTTAAGAATCATATCATATGTGGCGGTGTGTTCGGCCATCCACTGATTTTTATATAACAGGCCTAACAAATATATTTTATGTTAACAAATATTTTATATAATAGGCCTAACATAAATAATGTAGTCTAGTTAAGTTGGACAGCAGACAAGCGTCTGCTTCATACAGCACGAGCCGCAGCGCAAAATTGAGACAGTGTCACTACATGTGTCTCCTGCCTGCCTGTTCCGTGACTTGCCCTCCTGTGGATTTATTAAAAGATTATTTGCATTGAACTTCATCTTTGTGCGTTCATTCTACCGTAGCGTGACATTTATAGCTAAGCCTAGATTATATACTGCAATTATATTTATCCATTTGTATAAATATTAGTATAAATATTTATCCACTTATAAGTGCCTTATCCTTTTTTTTTCTCTTCTCAAAAATGTAACATTTATTTTTGTCCATGTTTTTTTTAAAAAACATGCAGAAAATTAAAATAGGCGAAAAAATGCCTGAATGAAAAAGACGTTTAACACACTCCGGGCTTTTTTAAAAATGCGGCGCCCCCATTGAGAACAATTGAAAAATACGCCAACCTCGAGGAAAAAACTTTGGTGGACTCGCTTTGGTGGACATGCGGCCTAAGTCTCAGGTGTCCCCAGAATGCGTCTGTGAAGTTTAAGCTCAGAACAGTCAGTTATGTCTGTGAAGGTAAATAGCTGGGAAAGAAATTGCATGTTTATATTTGATCTGTGTGGCAGCAATGTGATATTAAATTAATTAATTAATTAATAATAAATCCAAATGCTCTCTTTTCTCCTCTGAGGCTGGGACTCTAAATAGTGTTCTGTGCTTGTCAGTGCAGCCAAAGACAGAACAGTTAGAATTTTTTGCTTGAACTCTCGCCATAGAGTGTGAACTGGTACACCGTTGTTGCTTGCAAAAACAGAAAAAAAGTAGTTTGGGTGAAAAAAAAGCACTGTGGGTGGAAATGTGCAGATTAAAGGGTTAGTTCACCCAAAAATGAAAATTAGCTCATGTCGTACTCACCCTCAAGGCATCCTAGGTGTATATGACTTTCTCCAAAAGGAGTTAAATTAAAAATTGTCCTCACTCTTCCAAGTTTTATCATGGCATGGGTGGGTGTTTTTGTTCAACAGTCCAAAAGTAGTCAAATAAAGTGCACACATCCATATTAAAACGTGCCTCACATGGCTCCAGGGGTTGAATAAAGGCCTCCTGTAGTGAATCGATGCACTTTTGTAAAATCCATATTTAAAACGATATAAGCAGTTTTGTGTAACTTCTGATAACTGTGTGCGTGTTCATGAGAGACTGCCTTGCCGGCGGACGTAGGCATAGCGCATGGTCTGTGTGAGTCTCGCGAAAACCGTACAGGAGAAAGGTAAACAAAGTTTCCTTACTTTACCAAAGGAAAACCAGTCTCCTCTTGGCTTACATCAAAATCTTCTGACATATTTCTTTACAAATCGTCGTTTTGTACTTCTAATTCGTGACCGGAATTTTGTTTAGTTCTCTCTCCATCGCACTTCTGTGTTCATCACGAATCACCTCCACGTGCGCTACGCATACGTCATTCCACTGGAATGTTTCCGCCTGGACTAATTGGACATGGACATGGAAACATGGACTAATTTTCATTTTTGGGTGAACTAACCCTTTAACCTGTTAACCCGCACCAGGATGCCGGCGCACAGAACTCTCTTTGTTTGAACATGTGATCGTTTGTGAATAGATTAAATGAAATTAGACAAAGTTAATCTTGACAAACTATATATCATTCCGAAGGTCCTCAAGCATCGAGGAAAGATCGCTGTTTTTTCGATAGAAAGCTTATAAGGAATGTATTTGCTAAATTTGTGTAAGCAGTACACATCAAAACATTTATAAAAAAAAACGCAGTACATACCAGATTCATCCTGATAATGAGACACAAACATATCCACTGCTGTAAATCCCGGTTTAGTTAGAGAGGTAAGGATCCACGGAACAACATCCCATCAAGAACTTTTAGTCCAAAGAAACAATAACGTTGTAATTTGGATCGTTATTCATTTGTTTACATCTCATCTCTTCAGGGAGAGTTATTGTTTGTGTCCGTTATGGAACAAATTACGCTCAAAAACAGCTTCTTGGTGTTAAAAAAACAGCATGATTTTGTAGCAGGCAATGTCCCAAACAGAATGAGATCAAACAAAAAAAAAAAAGTCAAAGATACACGGAAGATTGTTTATTTGAATTCTGGCGCTCCCTCGCGACGGCTTGTGACGTCATCTGATGGGGGCGTAACTTAGCAATCGGCATTTTTGCACAAATAAACCTTTTTTCTTTTTTTTCAACAGTTTTCATATATGTTTGCGTGTTTTGTGGGGAGTGTGCCTGTATCTGTATGATTACCATCTGTATGGCTGATAATCAGCATGTAATTACTGACTGTTTACAGATATCAGTGTGAATGCAGTCTATATAAAAGGCCATTATAATGTGATTATTGACAATATGGGCCATCTGTATGATTACCATCTGTATGAATGATCGTCAGCCTGTGATTACTGATATACAGGAGCATCTGTATGTCAGGAAATCAGAGTATGTACTTAACCTGTTAACCAGCACCCCCCATATGAGTGGGAATCACAGCTGAAAATGACTAATGGTAACAGAACTTAAAATGGTAACAGCTCCTGACTTCAGTGTGCCACACACACAATTCTGGTGTCTTTGGAAAGAAGACCCTTTGGCCTTTACTATCCATCATCCAGAGTTGATAATGCTCAAAAATATAAAAAGTTATAGACACTGAAGTGCCTTGATAAAAATTGTACCACACTGATTTTTTTTAATTTCATATAAAAGTTAGGGCTGTCAATCGATTAAAAAAAATTAACCGTGATTAATCGCATGATTGTCATGAGTTAACTCGCGATTAATCGCACATTTTTATTTGTTCTAAATGTACCTTAAATCAATACTTTTCAAATGTTTAATACTCTAATCAACATGGGCATGGACAAATATGGATGCTTTATGCAAATGTACACTATATTGCCTATTTATTTATTTACTATACTATAAATGCAGACCTTGAGCCAAAAACTCATCACCAAACACCAATGACTTGTACATATGTGTTCAGTCATTTTAGACGCTTCCAAAACTGTTGCAACAGAGATGGAAATACAATTTTTAAATACATGAATTATGTTCCCATCGTTGTTGCCACATATTTGGAAGTGCATTTTTTCTGTTCTAAAGAAGGGGGTGTCCCAATACTTGGTCTATATAGTGTATGTACAAGTCATTGGTGTTTGGTGATGAGTTTTTGGCTCAAGGTCTGCATTTACAGTCACACCAGAGGTTGTAAACTGGGATTAGACTTGGTTTTATGCAGACCAGTCAAGTTCTTCCACACTGACTGAATCAATCATTTTCTTTTGAAACCGTGTCTTATAGACAGAGACATTGTCATGATAGAATAGAAAAGGGACCTGTCCAAACTGTTGCTATAATATTTAGAAGCACACAATTTCTCGAATATCATCATTATATGCTTTAAACATTAAGATTTGTACTCATAGAAATGACTAAAGTAGTCAAACCTGTTCATTAGAAGGGGCGACCCAATACTTTTGGCAATATAGTGTATGCTTATTATTATTGAAACCATAGTCAACATATAGCATGAAGAGAGACTGTTTCAAAGGTCATAGATGTTTTTCAAAGAACTGTTCATGTCTATTAGACACATGAAAAAATAAATACCAGGTTCCCATTACTTCTCTTTTTTACTGAGACAGTAAAACAATTTACTGACACAAACATGTTTACATTTTTGCACATAGGGCAGCTCTTCTTCTGAAAATGCAAAATGTACATTTATTATTTATTATTACATTTGTTTCCCTCTCTGTGCCCACATACTGTATTTTGATGAAGCTAAATTCTCAATAAAACTGGTATATTTTACTGTTTCTGTTGTCAGACAACGGAATGAATATGAAATAGTGACTGAAACGCGACCCATTAAGACTAGAGTACATAACCAGCTCTCCCGTCCAAGATGTTAATCTGCACAAAAAATCATGATAATCGCACCGTCGTCTGATGAAATCAAATACACATAAGATAAAGACAATAGCTGTGCTGTGATTTCGGCTATACTTGCATGTAAAATTAGAGAAGCAACATAATATCTGTGTTTAACTGAATTAAAGCGCTGCTCCTCTCTCTGCCGCGCGCTGAACAGAGCAGACGCAGAGAGAGAGAGAGAGGTGTGTGCGCGCGCTGGGAGAGCAAGACCTCGGGCTCGCACTCGGCGGCAGTCCCAGTGATTCTCAGAAACTAGGTTTGGGCGCTTTTTTGAAGGGAAAAAGGTCGCTAAAGGGGTCTGCAATGTTGCTAAGTTGGCAACGCTGTGCATCTCCATTTCTCCAACTACGGGTTGGGCCACGGGTCAAACCGGAAATAAGCGCTGCGTTATTAACGCGTTAACTTTGACAGCACTAATCCAGACACATAATAAGTAATTTGTGTTGACAAAAAAATATTAAATCAGACATCACACATAGGGCTAAATGAAAATTTTAATAAAACTACTACAGAAGCAGGGAAGATAAACGTGTGTGCATTATTTTATCTTATGTTATTTTAATGTTTCGTTTTTGTTTTTACCTAAAACCTACACAGACATTGATGTGGACGTTTCCGCATTCAAACATTTCAGTAGGCTTACACAAATTGCCCCTTACATCAGATTTAGTTCACAAACAACTGACAGTTGTGACCAAAATATAATTTTCAGTGACAATAATTAATCCTAAAATTCGACATTAGTGTGCACTTAGGGGATCGCTGGTTCGTGTCAGACTTGTGAATACAGTTCACTGGAGACTCACTCTGAATGTATCATTTGAATCAGTGACTTGTTGACCTGAGAACAGCTTGTGGCAGTGCAAAAACTTTGGGCCACAACATCTTTTCAGTTTACTTTCGTTTTCACCTTGAGTGATTGAGGTGGAGTGTTTCAACGATTTCCAGCTGTCCCAGATGAAAGATTGGTATCGTGAAACAAATGTGGTGAATCAGAAATCGCCACGATTGTTTCATGATGCCAGTCTTTCGTCTGGGACAGCCGAAAATCGTGCAGTGTGTCCCGGCCTTAAGGCTCATGGGTATAATGGACTTGCAATTGTATTAAACCAAACAATAACAACATTGCATTGATAGGTGCTGTTGCAGTCAGCTGAGAATGGAGGTGGTGACTGCAAGTGATGTTACTAGCAGATGAAGTGCAGGTGACCTAGGTGCAAGTCAGGAGTGGAAGTCTATTACATTGTCATGCACAGAGTATAGAAAACATGTCATCCTCTGTTATAGACTTGCTGGATGTGGTCTCTCTAATCAGCACTATGAAAGTTTGTCTTCAGCTCTCCAACCATCAAACTCCTCTCTGAGAGAGATTGACCTCAGTAACAATGACTTGCGGGATTCAGGAGTGAAGATACTCTCTGCTGCACTGAAGAGTTTAAACTGTCAACTGAACATACTGAGGTTTAACTTTCACATTCACTCATTCACAAATATGTGTAATAATAATTGTAACAGTGCTTAAGATTAAAGGATAGAGATTAAAGGAAAATCAGATTTGTAGAAGTTGTCTGCATGTACGACAGTCACATTACTGTAATAGAGTGGATTACATCGCTGATATTTTCTGTAGTTTGATGATTGGCCCATAGTAAATAATAATGAGTTTGCATTCAAAATTGTAAAATGTTCTCATGTTATATAATGCAGCTATTGTATAAAAAAATCACTAATATATTAGCACTGTGAGAAGGTGAACAGAGATTGTCTCCAGCTGTGTTTCGTCACAAACTTTCAGACATGTCATGCTCTTTTATAGACTTACTGGATGTGGTCTCGCTGATCGACACTGTGAAGGTTTGTCTTCAGCTCTACAATCATCAAATTCCCGTCTGAGAGAGCTGGATCTGAGTAACAATGATCTGCAAGATTTGGGAGTGAAGCTGCTTTCTGTTGGTCTGAAGAGTTCACACTGTCAACTAAACATTCTGAGGTTGACTTTAATATTCATTTACTCACTATGTTGAAAATTGTGTATAATGATATATGATATTAAGTTTTTGGCTAGGCAGATTACCTTCCCCTGCACAGCAAAATCAAATGTAGCATGAGTTTGGCATTATTTCTTTGTGTCATGTACACATGTACATCATGCTATGCTTCTAATTGAGAATTAACAGTAGTATAGCTTCAGATAATGTTGATGTTTTGTTGAAAATAGTAGTTAAGATTTCATCGTAATTAGTGACCAACTAAAACACTTGGCCCTTGACATTTCATAATAGTTTTCATCTGGCTGCTGCAACAGAGATTTGTTTGTTTTTGTATAAGCAAAGTATTATCAAGTATTATGAAATCATACTTTATGGCACACAATAATTATGCTTAGTTTATGTTAAACATAATTGCATCACAATATTATAGGTCTCCTATTAAAGTCTGTGTAAAGAGAATTCTGAGAATTGTTTCTAAACAATTCTGTTTTGAAAATGTTTTCAAAAATGTTAGAAATGTATTGCTGAAACACATTACAAAGACTCTGAAGTATACAGCACTGAATTGCGGAATTAAACCGTTAAACAGTTTTTCACCAATTCAGTGTTCAGGATTTTTTGGGCGGGGTTAAACGGTGGCTCGATACGCCCCTAACACTACTGCGTATTAGCGTCAGTGGTTCTCCCACTCAATCTCGAGTTACTGTCACCGTTCGTTACTATAGTCTACATTTTGCTAGCTAGCTTACGCAAATGCATATTACCTGGTTGCAACAATATACAAAACAGCTTGGTCTCATTATTTAAATTTCCTAAAAACGATGATATGAAGAAGAAGTGGATTAATTTTGTGAAGAGCCATCTTGATGGAGAGCTGACGATTACCACCAACACCCTGCACACACTGCAGTGATCATTTTACATCCATTCAGGTTGTAGCAGTATTTGACAATTGAGAGAGACGGACGCTTTCCCGTGAGTGGGCATGGTTTCAGCGCCGACAGTGGACACACTCCAGCATTTGAGAGCATTTATTTTTCAAAGATTTTGATAACTTATTTTAGTTACTTGGCAGTTTTTTTATCATTCAAATTTGACTGGGTGATTTATAACACATTTTTCTGTTGTGTGACAAACTCAGAACACATATTTTAATATAATTTGACACAGACTTTAAAGTTCTGCTTTATTTTATTACTAATAGAACAATAGTCTTGCGGCAGTCATGAGATGCCTTTATTACTTGAATGTTTCTTGAGGTTTATATGTATAGATAGATATAGATATACAGTACTATACACTGCTTTTCTTACTTAGATTTGTTGTCTTGTTTCCAGCCAAAATATCTAAATCAAGAAGGATTTTGCAGACAATTAAAAATTGTCTTGTTTTCAGAAAAAAAAAAAAAGTCAAGATTAAGTGAGTTTTTGTTGAAACAAGCAAAATAATCTGCCAGTGGGGTAAGCAAAATAAATAAGAAAATTATTTTTTAGATATTTTGATGGAAACAAGACAAAAAATCTGTCCACAGCACAGAAACAGCCTTGGTCAGGGTTACAAATTACCTACTGATGACCGCAGATGCTGGCTCCTCATCTCTCCTTATCCTCCTGGATCTGAGTTCAGCATTTGACACTGTGGACCACAACATTCTCTTTCATCGTCTGCACTCCACCATTGGTCTCTCTGACTCTGTTGTTAATTGGTTCTCATCTTACCTCTCTGGGAGAACTGAGCATGTCACATTGGGTGAGGTTAAATCATTGACTCACAATGTCACCTGTGGTGTCCCTCAAGGCTCAGTGCTCGGCCCCATGCTCCCCTCGGTCATGCCATCAGCCGGCATGGAATTTCTCTTCATTGCTATACTGATGACATTCAACTCTACATCAGGACTAACTCAACTCTTTCTTCTGTCATGCCATCTTCCATTTTGACTACCTGCCTGGAGGAGATTAAGACGTGGATGAAGCAAAATTTCTTGCAGCTAACAGCTCCAAGACTGAAGCCATACTACAGGGATGTGAAAATACGGATTTCCGTATTTCCGACCTCTGAGGGACGACCCATGTGATTCGCGTAGATCCAAGCTTTTTGGGGGGGGGGTTGGTTACTGCATGATGTTGCGCTACACGAGCTCGCGCACACCATCTGCAGGACAGTTAAAAGCGTTCAAATGATTCAAAGCGCCAAACGCGAGTAGATTCAGCGCTGAAACGTGTTACTCGACCTGGTGATTTTTTTATGAATGGCGGTGAGAATTTGAGATTGCTAGTGCTGTAATAAAACTCCCAACGGTTGTGATGTAATTATATAACAGGCTGTAGCCTGACATGCTACATGTCTGCTGTTACAGTACTGTTTTTAGTCGCTTTAATTTGCATTTAGGAATGCAGCATTTGTCATTAGAAACGTTTAAAAATGTGTTGTTTACAAAGAAAAGTTTCAGTGTCTCATAATCCTTCAGAAATCATTCTAATATGCTGATTTGCTGCTCAAGAAACATTTATCATTATTATCAATGTTAAAAACAGTTTTGCTGCTTAATATTTTTGTGGAAACAATGATACCACTCAAACATTTGTATAAGATTTAAAAAGAGAGAGATAAATTAATCATTTTATTCATGCATGAAAGTGATAAAAAAGTGAGTGAAGACATTTAAAATGATTTCTATTTAATAAATTAATTAACAAATTTAATTAATATATTTGATAAATGCAAATAAATGCTGTTCATTAAACTTTATATTTATCAAAAAATCCTGAAAAATAAAGTGTATCACCATTTTCACACAAAATATGAAGCAGCAAAATTGTTTTCAACATTGATGATAATCAGAAATGTTTCCTGAGAGTCAAATAAATTATGATTTCTAAAAGATCATGCGACACTGAAAACTGGAGTAACGATGAAGCAAATTCTGCTTTGCATCACAGGAATAACATTACATTTTATAATGTATTAAAATTGAAAACTTTTTATTTATTTAATTATATTTCACAATATTGCCGTTTTATTTTTTTTTATCAAATAAATTCAGCCTTGATGAGCAGAAGATATTTATTTCAGAATCATTAATTGTAATGTTTCCAAACTTTTGGCAGGTACTTTAACAATAATAACAATTCTATATACTATATACTTTTCTATAATATATTATAGTACTTTATTATAATATATTATATTGTTATCCTGATTATTAGTGCTTTCTATTTTTTACAGGACAATAGTATGTATTCTTACAGTATAAGATATATCTTTTAATGTGCTAAAATATATATTTTTAATAAGTGCTGGGGGTGTGGCTTGTGGGCATGACTTGGGGCGTGGTCAGATTTTCCTTCTTTTTTGTCTCTAGCTGATCACATGCCTGATCCTAATCGGCACTCCAAACCAGGTCCGAACATCTGTCATTAACAGCATTACCTTCTCTGGCCAGGATATTTCACTTTCAACATCAGTCACCAACCTGGGTGTTAAAATGGACTCGCATCTGACCTTTGAGGATCACATCAAACATCTGTGTAAGACCTCTTTTTTCCACCTGAGGAACATCGCCAAACTTCACCCTATGCTCACTTTTGGAGATGCAGAAAAGCTTGTCCATGCCTTTGTCTCCTCCAGGCTGGACTATTGTAATGCGCTCCTCATCGCCATCCCTGGCAAAAGCCTCCAGAATCTGTAATACATTCAGAACAGTGCTGCTAGTATCCTGATGAGGGTGCGCAAATATGATCATATCACTCCCATCCTTAAATCGCTCCATTGGCTCTCTGTCTCATACAGGATTGAGTACAAGGTGTCCCTCCTCACCCACCAGTGTATCCATGGTGACGCCCCCCCTACCTCAAGGAACTTCTCTCTCCACAATGCTCTACATGTACCCTCTGTTCTGTTTCAGCACATCTCCTGAAACCCCCTAGGACCAAGCTCCGTACTATGGGAGATAGGGCCTTCTGCTCAGTCGCTCCCAGTCTGTGGAATGCTCTCCCGGACCATCTGAGGACACCACAGTCGGGGGATGCTTTTAAATGTGGCCTTAAAACCCACCTTTTTAGCAGAGCTTTTGCTTGATTTTTTTTTTTGTTTTTGTTTTTTTTGTTCTTATATTGTAGCACTTTGGGATTTTGTTGAAATATAAAGTGAGTTACAAATAAAATGTATTATTATTATTATTATTATAAATCTAAGTAAGAAAAGCATTTTTTGCAGTGTATATATATACAGTAGTCAACATTTGAAGTGGATCAAAAAAGTTCATCAAAGTTTTCCTAAGACAAGAACGCATTTTGGTTTTAGGTTTTAGGACAACTTTGATAAAAGGTTTTGATCCACTTCAAATGTTGACTAGTGTATGTGTATATATAAAATATATACGTCTATATACAACCCCAAATAAGAAAAAGTTGGGACAGTATGGAAAACTCAAATAAAAAAAGAAAGTAGTGATTTCTAAATTTACTTTGACTTGTATTTCATTGCAGACAATATGAACACAAAATATTTCATGTTTTGTCTGGTCAACTTCATGTCATTTGTATATATACATCCTTTCCTGTCATTCAGACCTGCAACACATTCCAAAAAAAGTTGGGACAGGAGCAATTTAGGGCTAGAAATGAGGTAAATTTGTTAAATAATGATGTGATTTGAAACAGTTGATGTCAACAGGTGATTGTAATTATGATTTGGTACAAAAGCAGCATCCAAGAAAGGTCTAGTCCTTTAGGAGCAAAGATGGGCCGAGGATCGCCAGTTTGCCAACAAATACGTGAGAAAATTATTGAAATGTTTAAAAACAATGTTCCTCAAAGAAAGATAGGAAGAGATTTGGATATTTCACCTTCAACAGTGCATAATATAATTAAAAGATTCAAGGAATCTGGAGGAATTTTAGTGCGTAAATGACAAGGGCGCAAGCCTAAGTTGAACAACCATGATCTCCGATCCCTCAGGCGGCACTGCATCAAGAATCGTCATTCATCTATAAGCGATATCACCACATGGGCTCAGGACTACTTTGGCAAACCTTTGTCAAGTACCACAATACGTAGTTACATCCACAAATACCAGTTAAAACTGTACTGTGCCAAAAGGAAGCCCTATGTTAACAGTGTCCAGAAGCGCCGTCGACTTCTCTGGGCTCGGAGGCATCTGGGATGGACCATCACACAGTGGAAACGTGTACTGTGGTCAGATGAATCAGTATTTCAGGTATTTTTTGGGAGGAATGGACGCCGTGTGCTCCGGACCAAAGAAGAAAAGGATCATCCAGACTGTTACCAGCAACAAGTCCAAAAGCCAGGGTCTGTCATGGTATGGGGTTGTGTCAGTGCCCTTGGCAAAGGTAACTTGCACTTCTGTGATGGCACCATTAATACTGAAAAGTACATAGAGATTTTGGAGCACAATATGCTGCCTTCAAGAAGACATCTTTTCCAGGGACGTCCATGCATATTTCAACAAGACAATGCAAAACCACATTCTGCACACATTACAAAGTCCTGGCTGCGGAGGAAGAGGGTACGGGTACTTGACTGGCCTGCCTGCAGTCCCGACCTGTCTCCAATAGAGAATGTGTGGCGCATTTTGAAGCGCAAAATGCGACAACGAAGACCCCGTACTGTTGCCCGTACTGTTTGACTTGTTTGCAGGAAGAATGGGACAAAATTACACCTGAAACACTTCATCACTTGGTGTCTTCAGTCCCTAAACGTCTTTTAAGTGTTGTGAAAAGGAATGGCAACATTACAAAGTGGTAAATGCTTTACTGTCCCAACTTTTTTTGGAATGTGTTTCAGGTCTGAATGACAGGAAAGGATGTATATTTACAAATGACATGAAGTTGACCAGACAAAACATGAAATATTTTGTGCTCATATTGTCTGCAATGAAATACAAGTCAAAGTAAATTTAGAAATCACTACTTTCTTTTTTTATTTGCGTTTTCCATACTGTCCCAACTTTTTCTGATTTGGGGTTGTACTATACGTATATATATATATATATATATATATATATATATATATATATATATATATACACACACACACACATATATACGTATAGTACAACCCCAAATCAGAAAAGGTTGGGACAGTATGGAAAACGCAAATCAGAGTTCAGCTCATGAAAAATGGGGGAAAAAACAAAAGTGTTGCGTTTATAATTTGTTCAGTGTGTATATATATATATATATGTGTGTGTGTGTGTGTGTGTGTGTGTGTATATATATATATATATATATAAATATATATATATATATATATATATATATATAACACACTGAACAAAATTATAAACGCAACACTTTTTTTTTTTCCCCCCATTTTTCATGAGCTGAACTCTGATTTGTTCACAAATCTGTCTAAATCTGTGTTAGTGAGCACTTCTCCTTTGCCGAGATAATCCATCCACCTCACAGGTGTTGCATATCAAGATGCTGATTAGACAGTGTGATTATTGCACAGGTGTGCCTTAGGCTGGCCACAATAAAAGGCCACTCTAAAATGTGCAGTTTTACTGTATTGGGGGGGGGGGGACTGAAAACCAGTCAGTATCTGGCGTGACCACCATTTGCCATCTCCTTCGCATAGAGTTGATCAGGTTGTTGATTGTGGCCTGTGGAATGTTGGCCCACTCCTCTTCAATGGCTGTGCGAAGTTGCTGGATATTGGCAGGAACTATTGGTCATATACGCCGATCCAGAGCATCCCAAACATGCTCAATGGGTGACATGTCCGGTGAGTATGCTGGCCATGCAAGAACTGGGACGTTTTCAACTGGGACGTTTTCAGCTTCCAGGAATTGTGTACAGATCCTTGCAACATGGGGCCGTGCATTATCATGCTGCAAAATGAGGTGATGGTCGTGGATGAATGGCACAACAATGTGCCTCAGAATCTCGTCATGGTATCTCTGTGCATTCAAAATGCCATCAATAAAATGCACCTGTGTTCGTTGTCCATAACATATGCCTGCCCATACCATAACCCCACCGCCACCATGGGCCACTCGATCCACAACGTTGACATCAGCAAATCGCTCACCCTCACAACGCCATACACGCTGTCTGCCATCTGCCCTGTACAGTGAAAACCGGGATTCATCCGTGAAGTGCCAGACGCCATCGAATGTGAGCATTTGCCCACTCAAGTCGGTTACGATGACAAACTGCAGTCAGGTTGAGACCCTGATGAGGACGACGAGCATGCAGATGAGCTTCCCTGAGACGGTTTCTGACAGTTTGTGCAGAAATTCTTTGGTTATGCAAACCGATTGTTGCAGCAGCTATCCGGGTGGCTGGTCTCAGACAATCTTGGAGGTGAAGATGCTGGATGTGGAGGTCATGGGCTGGTGTGGTTACACATGGTCTGTGCTGGCGTTGTGAGGCCGGTGAATGAACTGCCAAATTCTCTAAAACCCTAAAGCTCCCGCCTTTGGAGACGGCTTATGGTAGAGAAATTAACATTCAATTCACGGGCAACAGCTCTGGTGGTGCCAATTGCATGCTCCCTCAAAACTTGCGACATCTGTGGCATTGTGCTATGTGATAAAACTGCACATTTTAGAGTGGCCTTTTATTGTGGCCAGCCTTAGGCACACCTGTGCAATAATCATGCTGTCTAATCAGCATCTTGATATGCCACACCTGTGAGATGGATGGATTATCTCGGCAAAGAAGAAGTGCTCACTAACACAGATTTAGACAGATTTGTGAACAATATTTGAGAGAAATAGACCTTTTGTGTACATAGAAAAGTATTAGATCTTTGAGTTCAGCTCATGAAAAATGGGGGCAAAAACAAAAGTGTTGCGTTTATAATTTTGTTCAGTGTATATATATATATATATATAATATATATATATATATATATATATATATACATACACACACATACAGTATATGTTTATATATATATATATATATATATATATAGTGTATATATAAAAAGCACATTGTACATATATTGATAGACAGAATATTTCACAGTAAACATTAGTCTAAACTGTCTTTAGCCCTGCTGTCTGACTCTTACAGAGCATAAGAGAAAGCTTTCTTGTAGGGCTGGACGATACGGGCAATATTTATACCATGATATAATTTTTAATTTCGATCGATACGATATAATTCCGATATTGATCAATATTTATTAAAAAAACCTCATACAAACTGCCAAGAACGCCCACAACAGACGTCTGTACCTACGAAATTATGAAAAATTTATTTGCCATGTCTATGAAACCTTCTCCTATGAAACTACATAATATTTAGAAAAACAAACCGGCACAAATAAATTAATGTTCACCTTTTATTTATATTTAGCCTTCAAACAATAAATGTGAAATCACTGTCAAATAAATTTCAGGACTCCTTATTAATATTAATCTTTAACTTCAAACTATAAGCTAACATTCACTACCAGTCAAATGTTTTTAAACAGTAAGGTTTTTAATGTTTTTAAAAAATTATCTTCTGCTCATAAGATATGAGCAGATGAGCATATGACCTGCATTTATTTGATCCAAAATACAGCAAAAACAGTAAAATTGAAATATTTTTACTATTTAAAATAACTGTGTTCTATTTGAAAATATTTTAAAATGTAATTTATTCCTGTGATTTCAAAGCTGTATTTTTCAGCATCATTACTCCAGTCACATGGTCCTTCAGAAATATTTATAATATTCTGATTTGCTGCTCAAAAAACATTTATTATTATGTTGAAAACAGCTGAGTATATTTTTTTCAGGTTTCTTTGATGAATAGAAAGCTCAGAAGAACAGCATTTATTTGAAATAGAAATTTTTTGCAACATAATAAATGTCTTTGTCATCAAAATTTAAAGCATCCTTGCTAAATAGAAGTATTAATTTCTATAAAACTTTTGATTGGTAGTGTAGGCTGATTATTCTTATAGATTGAAACAAATGTGCATCAGCCAGGATAAAGAGTATGAAAAGTTCTCTGAGTTGCTGCAGAAAACAAAAATTGAGCAACAACAGAAACAGGTTGCTGGAGACAGGCTTATTGAAAATGCAAACTCATTCTCTGCCAGTAGGAGGCGCTTTGAGAGCGGTAGAACTAGCGGTTTCCCCAGTAACGGCTGTAATCAAAGCAGCTCCACTCATGAACGCTGCTTTATCAGATAAAATGAAAATGCCATCAAAACTCTTCTGAAGACAGTCGGTTCCCTTCAGAGATACATATTCATATAAAACAAACATGACACGTTTTGATTTTGAAACGTGTAGTGCTCATGCTTATTCAACGAAGTCAAATGACACAAATAAATAAATGTATGGGAAACACTGGTAATGTATATCGAAATATCAGAAATGTGTTTAAAAATAAAATCACTGTTATTGAAAAAAATGATATCACGATACATATTGATATTGAATTATTGTCCAGCCCTACTTTCTTGACAGAAAACACAGACAACAAACAGGCCAAGGCCAATGTCAAAGGCAAATCGTTGCTCGTTCACATGAGCGACAATCACGCAGTGTGAATTATCAAAGACGCGATCTGAGAGAGAATCGCTGATGCCCGTAAAATATTTGGGATGCTAAAAATTTCAAAATGAACGATTCAAAATTAACTCGGCATTAGAGATTGTCGTGATGATTATCACCTATGACTTACCAGATGCAGTATGTTACCAGTAATAATCCTCCATTTGTTTAGGTGTCCCTTTTTTATTTGTTTGAGTAGCAACAATGTGAAGGGTTGCAAAGTGTTGGGTGGAAACAGTTGCACAATTGCCAATTTATTGACAATCTTACTTGAATTAAGACGTTTGCATTACATGAACAGTCTCTTCATTTATATTTACATGGAATTTTCCATTTTTACAATTAATTAAATTAAATTAAATGATTCAACCACCAGATGAGTTTTTTGTCCTTAAAATTAGAAGAAAAAACATAGAAATTAGTTTAATTAGAAAATAAAAAATTAGTTGTTTTTCTGGCTATCAATAAAGCACAAAATTACAGTACTTTATTCTGAATGGGCAATCATGCAGTTCAATGGACTGATATCTTCTAATACTTACCAATGACAGTTGCACGGATACTGTATATCAGTCTTTCTTTCATGTCTCTTGTATAACACTGTGGACATGTTCTCTTGTTTCATACAAATGCAATTGATGTCATCTTGCATGTCAAGTTGATTTTATTGAAAATGACCTGAAGGGGTCTGAAGGAGACAGTATTAACCCTCTGGGTAGAAGGCTGTACCGTTTTGTCATGTTTTTTCTTGATGACCTGATCGTACAGATAAGAGTAAGGCATCGTTTGAAACTGTAAAGGGTCTACTTTTATTTGTGTATAGTCATAACAACAATAAAACAATGTACTTTTGTAAAATAAAGAAAACAAACAGGATGCATGCTCTGCCATCTCAGAAGAAGAACACGATGCAACGCGCGGAGGAGATCATTCTGATGAGTAAGTCAAAACTATAATGTTCTATAAAATATAAAAACTATAATTCCTGACTACATGTATGAAATCAAGTGAAACATTTTGAAATGTGTCATTTCATTGCATCTAAATGTCTGACAAGGCCAGGATGTTTTCTTAATGTTCTATAAAATATAAAACAATACAATATTTTACATTAAGTCATTTAGCAGACGCTTTTATCCAAAGTGACGTACAAATGAGGACAATCGAAGCAATCAAAATCAACAAAAGAGCAATAAAATGCAAGTGATATGACAAGCCTCAGTTAGTTCAATACAGTACACGCAGCAGTTTTTTTTTACACATACAGGTGCATCTCAATAAATTAAATGTCGTGAAAAAGTTCATTTTTTCATGTAACTTATTTCAAAAAGTGAAACTTTCATATATTTTAGATTCATTACATGTAAAGGAAAACATTTCAAAAGTTTTTTTTTTTTAAATTTTGATGATTAAAGCTAACAGCTCATGAAAGTCAAAAATCAGTATCTCAAAATATTAGAATATTTACATTTGAGTTTCAATAAATGACCATCCATACAGTATAAATTCTGGGTATCTCTTGTTCTTTGAAACCACAATAATGGGGAAGACTGCTGACTTGGCAATGATCCAGAAGACGAACATTGACACCCTCCACAAAGAGGGTAAGTCACAGAAGGTCATTACTGAAAGGTGTGGCTGTTTACAGAGTGCTGTATCAAAGCATATTAAATGCAAAGTTGACTGGAAGGAAGAATTTGTGGTAGGAAAAGGTGCACAAGCAACAGGGAATGACCGCAAGCTTGAGAATACAGTCAAGTAAAGCTGATTCAAACACTTGGGAGAGCTTCATAAGGAGTGGACTGAAGCTGGAGTCAGTGCATCAAGAGTCAGCATGCTCAGACGTCTTCAGGAAAAGGGCTACCAAGCCACTTCTGAACCAGAGACAACGTCAGAGGCGTCTTACCTGGGCTGTGGAGAAAAATAACTCAGTGGTCCAATGTCCTCTTTTCAGATTAAAGTAAATTTTGCATTTAATTTGGAAATCAAGGTCCCAGAGTCTGGAGGAAGAGTGGAGAGGCACAGAATCCATGTTGCTTGAAGTCCAGTGTGAAGTTTCCACAGTCAGTGATGATTTGGGCTGCCATGTCATCTGCTGGTGTTGGTCCACTTTGTTTTCTGAAGTCCACAGTCAACACAGCCATCTACCAGGAAATTTTAGAGCACTTCATGCTTCCTTCTGCTGACAAGCTTTATGGAGGTGCTGATTTCATTTTCCAGCAGGACTTGGCACCTGCCCACACTGCCAAAGGTACCAAAAGCTGGTTCAATGACCATGGTGTTACTGTGCTTGATTGGCCAGCAAACTCACAAGACCTGAACCCCATAGAGAATCTATGGGGTATTGTCAAGAGGAAGATGAGAGACACCAGACCCAACAATGCAGATGACCTGAAGGCCACTGTCAAAGAAACCTGGGCTTCCATACCACCTCAGCAGTGCCACAAACTGATCACCTCCATGCCACATCGAATTGAGGCAGTAATTAAAGCAAAAGGAGCCCCTACCAAGTATTGAGTACATATACAGTAAATGAGCATACTTTCCAGAAGGCCAACAATTCACAAAAAAAAAGTTTTTTATTGGTCTTATGAAGTATTCTAATTTATTGAGATAGTGAATTGGTGGGTTTTTGTTAAATGTGAGCCTAAATCATCACAATTAAAAGAACCAAAGGCTTAAACTACTTCAGTCTGTGTGCATTGAATTTATTTAATACACGAGTTTCACAATTTGAGTTGAATTACTGAAATAAATGAACTTTTCGACATTCTAATTTATTGAGATGCACCTGTATATATACACACACACACACATACATAAAAACAAAACAAGTCGATCGAATAGAAAAAGAATATAGAAAGCTAGCGTTAGTTGTTGTTTTTTTAAAGAAAAACAAGCAGTTAGAAAACGAATAGAGAGTGCAAGTGATATAGGGTAAAGTGTTTTTTTTTTGGAAATAAAAAAATAAATAGATAAAATAGAATTAGAATAGAGAGTGCTAAAGTTAGAGGGTCAAATAAAGATGGAATAAACATGTTTTTAGCCATTTCTTGAAGATGGCTAAGGATTCAGCAGCTCGGATTGAGTTGGGCAGGTCATTCCACCAGAAGGTAACAGTTAATGAAAAAGTCTGTGAAAGTGATTTTCTGCCTCTTTGGGATGGCACAATAAAGATCTGCCAAGAGAGCATTGCAATAGTCTGGACAGAACAATTGCTTGAACAAGGAGTTGTGAAGCATGTTCCAGAAAAAAGGGCATGTTCTTCCTAATGTTGTATAAAGCAAATCTGCAGGACTGGGTAGTTTTAGCAATATAAAAGCAATATGAGTGGTCTAAGAATGTTTAGACAAATGTTTAATGTGAAATATTCTGTTCATGAATATGTAGATGTTTATAATATGCTTAAAAATAATAATTTAGTTTCCCATTATGTTAATATCAACATGCTAACAGATGTTTTTTTGGTGACCAGATAACTTGAGGACTTAAACTTCAAACTGTTTTTCTCTGAGAGTGCTGTATCAAAATCAGATGTTAAACTGGGCTGATATTCTACATGAATATGGTAAAATAAGCTCCATAATTACTGATGGTGGAGCTTTTCTTGAATGAAAAGAAGCAGCAAACACTTTGGAAATATCAGGTATGGTTTACTTGTCAATATTTGAACCGGATCTGTTGTCAGCAGTGGCATAAAAGTGTGTCACTGTTCAAGTCTCAGTGTTTAGATCAGTGTGCTCAATAATGTGTCTTTGACCTTCACTGTGTATATTTTGTTTATACGGTGTTGTAAATAAAATACAAATAATCAAAACCTGTTATTTTAATCTCCTCACATTCTTTCTTTCCTGCCTCACAGTCACACTGATGGGCTATTAGTCGAGGGCCCTTTGTTTCTCAGGTGTGAATCACTAAATATTCATGGCCATTGTTACTCCCTCGCATATGGCATTTCTAACACAGAACATGTCTTACAAAAGTTTAATCAATATATAATATATATATAATATATTTATATATATTTTTTTAATGATTGAACAGGATGATTTTTAAAGTTTTGTAGCAAAGACTACCACACCCATTTCTCAAAAGTCTTGTGAACAAATGTGCTTTATGTGTTTTATGGCCTTATTTCAGTGACTGAATTTTTTTAGTTTTTCACCAACCACACAAACGCTGTTTTTTTTAAAAAAACTAAACAAAAAAAAACATGTACATTCATGCTGCTCACGTATTATTGTAGCCCAGTTTGTGCCAAATACAGTATAATCAGACTTCAGCAATTAATATGTTTTTAAGATACTGAAAAAGACACAAATGTTAGGGCATGTCAAAACTTCTCCTGGGCCCCAAAATCCCCTCAGAGCCCAAAGGGTTAATATTCATATTAGGCAGCCTTAAAATAATATACACTGTAAAAAACAATACATAACATTTAAGGTAAAAAAACAGACAGCTGTGGTTACCAGAATTTTACCATAAAAAAAATATGGTAGCAACAGTTTAGGTTTTACGGTTATAACTTAAATTTACATTTAAATACCGTAATTTCATATATCAACCTATTGAAGTACTGAAATCTGTTAATACACTGATAACCACCAAAAGCAGGTGGTGATGAGAAAGTCACATGATGAACCAAAGCCAATCACAAGCAGCTTTTAAATATTAACATATATAGAAGGGTGCACAGTGTCATTCACACAAACATTAAACACCATCATGGTAACACACATGAAACTGAAATAATGCAATAAACTTTAATTTAAAAACATTATATGTAACATACAACCCTAATGTACAAGGCTGAAGAAAAAACTAAGAAGAAACGTAATTATTTCAATAAAAAACATCAAGTTTGAAATGCAGGGAATTCTGGGAATGTCAATTTACGGTTATTCACTGTAAATTATACATTCTTTTTCACTCCCAAAAACAGTATACTACTGTAAAATTACATGTAATGTCCAATATAATTTTTCACTGTATATAGTATGGGAACTTATCATTAACCATTGAACAGGTTTTTACTGTAGCATTTTTACAGTCTTTTACCATTAAAGTCATTTTTTACAGTGTACAGATAAATTACACAGTAAAATAATTTCATAAAAAAAGAAAAGAAAAGTTGTATTCCTTATTTGTAGGTTGTTGGATGAAATGTATGGATGAATGTAAATGTTTGATGACATAAATTCTGTTTCTTCTGAACACCACAGATGGATGAATGGATATTGTGACAAGAGTTCATTTCTTTCTGCTTTATTGTTCTGTTTAGATTGGCCATCTGTAATTTCACTGGTAAATGCTGTGAAAGTTTGTCTTCAGTTCTACAATCATCAAACTCTCATCTGAGAGTGCTCGACCTCAGTAATAATGATCTGCAGGATTCAGGACTAAAATTGCTCTCTGTTGGATTGAAGAGTTCATATTGTCAACTAAACATTCTGAGGTTTGTGTTTCAAATGACCAGCAGATATTTCCTGTGTGTCAAAGATCACTGGTGCCAAACTCAGTTTTTTGAGGACCACAGTCCAGTATTCAGTATTTGAAAAATACAGGTATTTGTTAAAGAAGTGTTGGAACTAAACCCTGTGCCCTTTCGGGAGATAAATTTATCACCCTGCTCTAGTATTTCACTGAAATCATTTGTGTGGGCTTTCAACTACTTAACTAAGGCACATTTTTGGGATTTCAGACAGAATTTGGCACACCTGAATTTAAAGATCCCTTATCCACATATCTGAATAAGTCAATAAATCTGAGGTATTTAATATAAAAATTACATACAGTCGTGGTCAGAGTTATTGGCATCCTTGTAAATATGATCAAAGATGGCTGTGAAAATTAATCTGCATTGTTAATCCTTTTGATCTTTTATTTAAAAAAATCACAAAAATCTAACCTTTCATTGGAGAATAATAATTTAAAATGGGAGGAGATATCATTATGAAATAAATGTTTTTCTCTAATACACATTGGCCACAATTAACGGCACCCTTTTATTCAATACTTTTTGAAACCTCCATTTGCCAGTTTAACAGCTATAAATTTTATCCTATACTGCCTGATGAGGTTAGAGAACAAGAGATCAGAGACCATTCCTTCATCCAGAATCTCTCCAGATACTTCAGATTCACAGCTCCATGACGGTGCTTCTTCTCTTCAGTTCACCTCACTCATTTTCTACAGGGTTCAGGTCAGAGGACTGGAATGGTCATAGCAGAAGCTTGGTTTTGTGCTCAGTGACCCATTTTTGTGTTGTTTTTGAGGTTTGTGTTTGGATTATTGTCCGGTTGGAAGATCCAAACATGGCCCATTATAAGATTTCTAACAGAGTCAGTCACTTATTGATTTTTTTATCTGTTGGTATTTGATAGAATCCATGATGCCATGTGTCTAAACAAGATGTCCAGGACCTCCAGCAGAAATTTAGGCCCACAACATCAAAAATACAGCAGTATATTTCATTGTACACACGGGGTACTTTTTTATCCCTGTGTGCAACAAACCCATCTTGAGTGTTTGCTGCTAAAAAGCTCATATTTTAGTTTCATCTGACCATAGAAGCCAGTCCCATTTGAAATTCCAGTCGTGTCTGACAACTGAATATGCTGGAGATTGTTTTTGGATGAGCTAGGAGAATTTTTCTTGAAACCCTCCCGAACAACATTTTTGAGAATACAAACATTTTCAACATTTGTTTAAGTTTTTTTTACCCCGAAACTCAACCTTTCTCTACAATTCTCCAGCTGTGGTCCTTGAAGAGTCTTTGGCCACTCAAATTCTCCTCCTCACCGTGCATTAGGACGATATAGACACATGTCCTCTTCCAGGCAGATTCATAACATTTTCTGTTGATTGGAAATTCTTAACTATTGCCCTGATGGTGGAAATGGGAATTTTCACTGCTCTAGCTCTTTTCTTAAAGCCACTTCACTAATTTGTGAAGCTCAATTATCTTTTGCTGCACATCAGAAATATATTCTTTGTTTTTTCTCATTGTGATGGATGATTAAGGGAATTTGGACTTTGTTTTCCTTCCTATTTATATTTCTGTGAAACAGGAAGCCATGGCTGGAAAATTCCATGTTCATAATCCCCCTGGAGTGCTCAAAATATGAATGGGAATATACTTCAGAGATATTTTACTCATAAGAATTTCTAGGGTATCAATAATTGTGTCCAACGTGTATTTGAGAAAAACATTTATTTCATAAAGAGATTTTTCCCCATTTTCAATTTTTTTAGTTCAATGAAAGGTTAGATTTTTGTGATTTAAAAAAAAAATAAAAGATCAAAAGGATTAATAATGCAGGTTTATTTTCAGAGCCTTCTTTGATCATATTTACCAAGGGTGCCAATAATTCTGACCACGACTGTAAATCCCACTCTTGCACTTTCAAATGCACCAAAAGGAATCTCAGTTGCACTTTATTTTACAGTACATGTACTTACAGTGTACTTACACTTTATTTACAGTACCTACCTAAGAAAGTACTGGTAATATAAGGTAACTATATGGGTGTAGGGTTAGGTTTAGGGGTAGGTTCAGGGTAAGTACCTTGTTTTTACCTAGTTACTGTAATTACTAAAATAAGTACATAGTATGTACGAGTGACAGGACTGTAAAAAAAAAGACTGTAAAAAAAGACGGAATCTCTTTCCATTTTCAAACCTTCTTGCATAACTGTTTGTTCCTCACAATGGCCAAGCAATTCCAAACTGTAACACAAATGCAAATTCATAATTTCACATGAGCATTTGTGGATTTGTTGTGCATATGTGAAGGTCCAAAAGTTCAAAATGTGTGCTTTTCAAAATCAATTTGATTTCTCTCATAATAAGTTTCTCTTACCGAGCCATTGCTGGGGTAACTGCAAAATTCAGTATCACTTTGATAAACAAGCTCTTCCTAAATGGATTTCATGTCAGAATACCTATTATGTAGTCTTTTCTAACCCCAATAAAAAACAACAACTAATAATCTGAAGCTACGTCCACACAAAGCCAGAGCTTTTCCTATCAGATCTTTTTTTCCCTCGTCTCAAGAAATATCTGCGTCCACACGAAACCACAAAACTGACACAAAACGATGTAGTATACATGCCAGACCCAGCATGTGGCGCTGTAATTCTGCCACAGAGATACACTAAAAACAAAGAAGACTTGAACAATGTGCATAAACCTTGCACGCGGTATACAAACGAACATGGAACAATACATTTATTAATCTGTGTTAATGTTACAGTAGTTAATAAAAAGACACAGTCATTCAGTGTTTGTTCATGTTTTTTTTGTCTAGTGTTTGTAGCTGTGAGAAATGACTAGGGGCGAGACGTGGGCTGATGACATCATTTCAGAAAATATACGGATTCGCTGTCCACACAAAAACGCAAGGGTGGCATTTTCAGATTTATCCACTCTGAGACCTGGTTTAAAAAAATATCGGTTTCAGTATTCCAAAACGCTGGATCCGTCTGGACGAAACACCTATACGATACAAAATTTATGCGTATACAGCTAAAGGCGTCTCCGTGTGGACAGGGCCTGAGTGAGAGTTATGCTTAATGTGTCTGCCTCATCAGGTTATGAAAAGGATACATGCCTCTGAATGGACTAGAAGCTTTATGGAAGTGTCTAAACGTGCAATCATCAGCTTTGAGTGTGATCATCTCTTCATCATCTGTCAACATTAACATATTTTCCAAATCATTAAAAAAAAATTGTAACCTATGGTTGCATTGCATGTTTTACAATCTGAACACCTGAGACATATTAGGAGGGTCATTTGTCCATGCAAGCTCACAGACTATTAGACTATATAATAGATAATAATAGATATAATAGACTCAGAAAATAGACTAATTTTGAAGAAAATAGCCCCAAGAAGCCTAAGAAAATATTTAAATAGCTTTCGCGACTCTTTATAGCTCTCGTAAGTAGTAATTTGTACAATAATGTGTTTATTTGCCTTTCCCCCATCATTAATTGTTAATAATTATTAAATATAAAGCAGAGATCTTCAACCGTGCTCCTGGAGACCCACTGTCTCACTGCTCCAACCCTAATCAAACACACCTGAAGCAGCTAATCAAGCTCTTTGGGACTACTTGAAGATTAACATACAGGTGTTCTGAAACAGGTTGGAACTTGCGTGAAATTTTTACTTTCACTTTGCAACATACATCACATCAGGGAAGAAAATCAAGAAAGAAAAATGTATGCCCAGAGCACCTCCTAGTGGTCACCACATAAAATAAAAGGGGAAAAAATACACGAGACACCGCTTAATAATTTAACAACTTTTAACAAAAGAAGGAAAAAAAAAAACATTTTACTCAAGCCCAACAGAAAAACATTCTGGTAAGAGTGCAAATAAATCCAACCCTGCATATTTTATATAATTTTGAAATGAGTGTATGAACCTGCAACCTCATTCAAAAGGGTAATTTATAATTTATGTTATTGCATGACCTACTCAATAAAAGTGCAACATGCGAAACATATAATTGACAGCTGCTTATGAAAGTATGACTTACAGAAGGTATAATTAACTTAGAATGTTTCGAGAAATGCGTATTAATGATAATGTACAACTTAAGGTATAACTTAAGAATGATGTAGTGTTAACAAGGTTTTGGGAAACGCAGCCCTGTACTCTCAAAGATTACAGATACAAGCATTTCCATATATGTCTGATTGCCAAACCAAACAAATGTCATACGGACTGTTGCTGTGTGTGTTTGTAGGTTGTCTGGCTGTATGGTGACAGAGGAAGGCTGTGGTTGTTTATCTTCAGCTCTGAGTTCAAACCCCTCACACCTGAGAGAGCTGGATCTGAGCTACAATCACCCAGGAGATTCTGGAGTCAAGCTGTTGTCTGAGATACTCAACTATCCAAACTGCACACTAGACAAACTCAAGTATGTTGAGCAGAAATAATCACACTACTCTCTCTCTCTCTGTGTGTGTGTGTGTGTTCACTGATCATATCAGAATGTGACATTCTGTGTGTCTTATAGTGTGGATCATGGAGGAGAGTTCAGGATTACAGC
This sequence comes from Schizothorax lantsangensis, assembly GCA_027422415.1. Lineage (NCBI taxonomy): Eukaryota > Metazoa > Chordata > Actinopteri > Cypriniformes > Cyprinidae > Schizothorax > Schizothorax lantsangensis. The sequence continues at coordinate 152,411 of JAPDDO010000466.1, forward strand.
AGGACTACACAAATGTACGTCTGCGAACACAGACACACACCTTTAGTGATTGTTGTTGTTTTGTTATAATTGTTTCTTTTTGTATTTAGATGCCTGTGATCTCACACTGGATCCAAACACATCAAACACTCATCTCATTTTGTCTGATGAGAACAAAAAGGCAATACATGTGAAAGAGGATCAGTTATATTCTGATCATCTAGAGAGATTTGATGAGTGTATTCAGGTTCTGTGTCGAGAGAGTCTGACTGGACGCTGTTACTGGGAGGCTGAATGGAGTGGACAAGATGCTGATATGTCAGTCACATATAAAGGTATCAGCAGGAAAGGAGGGAGTGACGATTGTTGGTTTGGATCCAATAAAAATTCTTGGAGTCTGATCTGCTCTGATTTTGGTTTTACTGTTCGTCACAATAAGAAGTTCACTGTCATACGTGTCCCTTTGCGCTCCTCTAAGAGAGTAGGAGTGTATGTTGACACGTTGGCTGGCACTCTGTCTTTCTACAGCATCTCTGACACTCTCACACACTTACACACATTCAGCTCCACATTCACTGAATCTCTCTATGCTGGATTTGTAGTTTGTGAAGGTTCCTCAGTTTCTCTGACACATCATGTGAAAAGCCTGTGACAAGGAAAAAAGACACACTCACACGCACTCCTGATTTAAGAAACCCTCACACTTTATGTATTTGTATATTTTTACATTTATAAGACCTCTGGCTGGGTTTGTGTACATTTACTCTGAGACTTTGTAATTATGTGAAAAATGTTTGTTGGTTTGTTCTTTGCTAGTTAGGTTCAAAATTGTGTGAAATATTGCATGTTTTGTATGTGTTATCATTGTTCAGTTGTCTATTCTCAGAAGTGTAGTCCCACTTGATGACCATGTTCAGAATTACATCTTTTTATGTTATATTATCAGTTATTTTTATCTAGTGTGCTGTGTATAAACAGTGAATGTCAATAAAGCTTATCTTGCTTAAATAGGGGGTGTTTGATGTTGGTGTCGTGGCTGATTGTTATCTGGATTCTGAGACCTAACAGCCTTATTGAGGTGCTAGTGATGGGAGAAATTATGCTTTACAAATCTCTGCATCAGTTACCCAGTTGCTTTTTAAAACATTTCAGGTTCAAAGCATTCAAACTCTGCATCTTTGGTTAGTTTTAAAGTTTAAATTAATTTCCCTTCCAAGGGAACTCGAACTGTGTCTTCTAGCGGTCGCTATGGGGAACACCTTCAGTTTGACTGGAATCTGAAGCAAATGTCTGAACACGACAGTAGCATTGGCCGGCAATAGCCCATGACGTCACTACCGTCACGACCACAGTATAAGGGTATACTCAAAATAGGGACGGTTGCCTTGAACCCAGCCCGAGCGTGATTGTCCCCCCTCCTCACTCCCCTGCACTCACATTGCACTTTATGTTCCGGGCTGGAGCACGCTTTATGCTGCCTTCAAGTTCTATCGGAACTATTGTAAATATAAGTTTCCTAATCAGAAATTGGAGATGAACAGCCTCTCAAGTTGTATTTACTACTCAGAGATTATTTTGATACTCGAGTTTCCGAGTTATGCGGGCCATAAACTTTAAACATGTTGGAGGGGACAATGATTGCTGCTGTCAATGCTATTCTTTATTATTATAATCTTTTGTTTAAAAAGATTTTATGTTTATGGTTTATGGTAAAGTAATATATTTTTTTACTTTATGGTAAATAAAGTTTATGGTTATCAACCAAAGTAATAAAACATTTTATTCTTTCTGATAACAAATGTTCATGCAATTGTACTGCACGTATCAGAAGTTCTGCGCTCCGGCACGGTTAGCGCTCACACTAGATGCGTACCATACCCAACTGAACCTCTTTCAACCAAGCCAGGGACAGCTAAACGAACCGCGCCCGAGCGTGGCACGGAGTGATCACACTAGTCAAACGTGCTCAGGCACGTTTCAAACCCCTAGTCTGAGTAAACCCAAGTGTGCCATTTGCATTTGGAAGCTGTTGCTCTGAACCCACATCATGCGGGCAAAGGAGCTCTCCATGCAGGTGAAACAGACAATTGTTGGGCTTTTCAAACAAAACCAATCCATCAGAGAGATAACAGGAACATTCGGAGTGGTCAAATCAGATAAATGAGGCCTATGACTAATCAGATGCAAATAGAAACACAAAACCAGTCCTAAATGAAAGAAAACAAGTTGACAAAAAGATTGAATCCAATATTTGGTGATAATATAGCACAATGAGAGATTTATAAGCAATTGTTTGGAGTCCGGTCATTTTTGACCGGGAACAACACAAGTGTTACTAGGTGAAATAAAAAATAAAAAAATCCACAAAAAATTACGAAAACTCAAACAATATTTCTGAGAAGTACTTATACCCTATGTAAACAAAGTCTGTAAGTTTGAGTCCAATTCGATAACGTTAACTACAGGGTTCCCACACTTTCACGAACACCAGATTCAAGGACTTTTTAAAGCACCATTTATTTTATATCAAGCAACTATCAAATTCACACGCCAGCATATGTAGTGTCATGAAAGACCATACAGTACTTAACATTTCACTTACACTTAACATTTACATAAAAAATGTCAGAGTAATAATGTTTTGAATGTGTAGGCTTCATAAATTTAGACCGTTTTGAGCAGTCGTGTTCAAAGGAATTTAATGAAATCCATTGGAAGTCAAAACTGGTAATATTCAAATACAATTTCTAAAATATTGATAAAATATGCATCAAACTGGTTTTTGCTGTAGGTCTTGTACAAGATTTACATTTGAAAGAATTTCGCAATTTTTAAATTAATAAAAAGTGGTTAAATGTTGTAATAACAAGGTAAAACCTGTTAACACTAATAATTTGCACATTCTCTCAATAGAGACATTACTCATTAATAAATAAACTCAAGTCAAAACTATTTTGTAAATCCCATTTTTTTAATCTTTGACCTAGAGGAATGCAGGTGCTCAAACATGCAGTTGCTCAAAATTTCATGAACATTTTAAACCTTGTACATGTGCAAATCTGCAAAAAAAAATTTAAAATAGGACTTTCTATTTGCTTTTAAACTGTACATGCTTTTCACTAATCTGTTTTTCTTATTTTTCAAGTTCTACATTTTCTCCTTAGCTCCATGTCACAGTAAGTTTTGGGAGTTCATTTTTAGCTCATCTCCTGTCCTGAAAAGTCTGTCTTGCAGAGATTGACTAAAAATGAGCTCCTAAAACTTACTGCCAGATTCTGGAAGATAAATTCTTCAAACAGTGGTACAAGAGGATGTGGTGCTGGTCTTTCAAGAGTCACTCTCAACTTATCCATCTATAAAGCCTATAAAAATTAGTCTTCATTTATTTCACAACACTTCAGCATGTTATTCTCATTAAGTGAGGGTCATTGTTTAGGATTTTTTTACCCAAGCAAAGTCTCTGAGAACCTGACACCTTGCACTTCTGGAGACAGGAAGGTTGCAGTTCTGGAAAATGGTGGCACTGGAGACTAAAGGTTTGATGGTCTACACCTAATTCTTCACATTAATTCTTAATTATTTTGCAGTTAACATACGTCTTTTCTTCTCCACCTGTTTTTTTCTGACCCTTCTGACCCAATGAGCGATTTAATCATTTTTGACTTTTCAGTTAAATCTCTTTTTTGGCTCATTTTATCTGTAAAAGAAAACGTGCCTTTAATAATTCTGCACACATGAATATAAGGAGTTTTTCACTTCCAGCCTTCATGGACAATTATATATATCACTTATAAATGATTAAATACAAAATTAATAGTAGTTATTAAGATCGATGTGGTTTGGAATTGGTAAAATGTGCTTGGAAGAAAATATGATCAGAATATCAACGTGCCTAGAGGATCACGTGACCCCTCGACGGTGATGCAGGCTTAGTTTTTCGCTCCGCTCACTTTGCCAAATATTTTGCGATCCTGTCAGTAAAATTTGAACCACTCTGCATTAGACCCATCATGAGTACTAATGCAGACAAAGGAGATCGGAAAAGAGAGACTGAACAATCACCAATGAAGAAAAAATTCAGAGATTCAGCCATCTCCAGTGAAGACCTGGACAGTGCTATTGCTAACCGCACTGAACTAGCATTTAAAGAACACCAAAGCACTTTGAATTCGGTTGTGAAATCGGCGGTATGAGATGCGATGGACTCTGTGCTGATTCCAGCATTGCGCGAACTGCGTGAGGACATACAAGCGACCAATATGTCTGTTAAAGAGCTAAGAGAGGAGTTTGAAGCCATAGCTACCAAGACGAAGCAGACACGTGACCGCGTTGATTCTGTTCAGGCAACGGCGCGTGAAGATAAGAAAACAGTTACGGATTTAAAGGATCAGCTGGAGCGACTCACCGAGAAGATGACAGATATGGAGGACCGGTCTAGGAGGAACAACGTTAGACTGGTGGGGCTCCCAGAAGGGATGGAAGGTCCAGATGCAGCTAGTTTCCTCCGAGCTAATCTTTCCAAGTGGATTCCTTCCTTGAGGGGCCGTGAGATTGATCGGGCGCATCGCGTGTATGACGGAGGGAGGGGCTCCGATCGGCCGCGCACTCTCATCTTCCGTGTACTGAGATGGCATGACAGATCAGATATCCTGAAAGGTGCACGGCAGGCGTATCCGGTGAAGTGCGCACAGAACAATGTCACACTGCTGTTTTTTCCTGACTTTAGTCCGGCTACAGCGATCAGGAGAAAGGCATTTGGTCCGGTTTTGAAAAAGATGACAGCACTTGGTCTCCAGCCCTTCCTCATCTATCCAGCGGTAATTAAGCTACGGCACAAAGGGGAACAGAGAAGCTACGATTCCCCTCAGAAAGCGGAGGATTTTATCAGTTCCATGTCTCAGCAGAAGTTGTATGCCGCCGCTCTTCGGGGGGACGACGGGGGAGCAGCGGCCGCTGTTTCTCCAATTCGACAGGAGGGGCGTGACGGCCAGGATGGACTTGGCCCTAGCTACCCAGAAGGGGATGATAGCAGGATGAACATGGATGCTTGCTAAACCTATTGTTTGCGTTTTCTTCTCTCCTACTGGGATATTGTCCTTATTTATCCGGTACAACGATCTCTTTGCTGGTAAGACTGACACTCCATTTTTCTGTTTTGGAGGGGACTAATGGAGAGTAGGTTTAATTAATAAAAAACATTTTTTATTTTTTTTTGGCTGTGTGAGCCTTTCGGGAGACATGTCTTGCGTTGGAGTGGATCGGTCACGACCTATCACCGTTTTTTGTTGCTCAGTCAGACCTATGTTCTCGGTAATGTGCGGTCTGAGTTGTTCTTTGTTTATGGTTGTCGGTTGTTCACATTTTTATGTTTTTTGCATTTATTGTGTACAATCTTGGATTATGAATATTCAATGCATACTTTAAATATTTTATCACTGAATGTGAATGGTTTAAATTCTGCTGTTAAAAGAACCCGTGTATTAGAATATTTACACCGTAAATCTATCTCCTGTGCCTTAATACAAGAGACACATTTAAAACAATCTGACGTGGCACGTTTCCAGAATAAGTATTACAAATTAATAGCTTTTTCCTGCGCTCAAAATAAAACTAAGGGGGTGCTTATCCTTGTTAACAGGAAGTTAAATTTAACAATTGAACACCTTGGTAGTGATGAGAAGGGTAGATTTGTTTTTATCCGATGCAAAATATATAATAATAGGTTAGCATTGGTCTCTATTTATGGTCCGAATGAGACAGACAGAGCATTCCTTACACAGATTTCCAAAACTTTACTTGAGGAGATTGATTGCCCTCTAGTGGTGGGTGGTGATTTTAATGCTGTCATAAATCCTGCTTTAGATAAGTCTCAATCTGATACAACAGCCAATCCATCCTCTAAATTATTGAATAAATTTATCACTGAGCTCAACTTAATCGATTTATGGAGAATTCAGAATACTAAAGCTAAGGACTTCATCTTAATTTCATCTAATTCCTCTATATCTATATTACCAATTTTATTATCTGATCATTCTGCTATGTTGTGCAGTGTTCCTCTTTCCGATGTCAAAGCCAAGTCCTTTAGATGGCGCTTTAACATATCATTATTAAGTAATCAGACTTTTATTACCTCTCTAAAAGAATATATTAAGGACTTTCTTGAAATTAATATGCCCTCTGATGTGGATCCTCAAATACTGTGGGAAACGACTAAGTGTGCTATACGAGGTTTCTGTATATCTTTCTCTTCTACTCTCGCCAAAGCGAGAACTCACCAGTTTACACAATTAGAAAATAAAGTCCAATCATTACAAAATCTACAAAAACAACATTTTACTGAGCAACAGGCTACACAGCTGTCCTCTTTAAAAGAAGAATATGATTTACTTTCACACTCAAAGGCAGAATTAATTTTACATAGGACTAGACAAAAATATTATTTTGAATCAGAGAGACCTAGTCATTTATTGGCCCTTAGCTTGAAAGAATGCGAGTCTAAGGCATATATTAGCGCAATAAAATCATCGGATGATCAGGTCACCACGAACCCTGTGGCAATTAATGACATATTTAAAAGTTTTTACACAAATCTGTATAAAGCCAAAACAGATTTTGATGAACCAATTTGTAAGCAGTATTTAGATAAATTGGAACTGCCTCGGATCTCACAGATAGAAAAAAAATCTTTGGAGGCCCCATTAAGTTTGGAGGAAATTCACGTCTCTCTAAAAAGCCTTCAAAAGGGCAAATCGCCGGGTCTAGATGGTCTCCCCCCTGAATTATATTTAGAAAGTTGGGATTTGGTAGGGATACTTATGCTTAACTCATTAATTTTGCAATTGATCATGGGGAATTTCATAGAGATCAAAAAACATCACTGATTTCATTACTTCTTAAAAAAGGGAAAGATCCATTAGATTTTTCCAGCTACAGACCGATTTCACTTATCCCATGTGATCTAAAAATCTATGCTAAAGTTTTTGCTTCTCGTTTGGAGAAGGTAATTCACAGTCTGATCAAGGAGGACCAAACTGGTTTCATCAAGGGGCGCAATGCATCTGACAATATGCGTCGACTCCTTCATATTCTTGACTTTGCGGACTCCCACCCAACACCTTGTGCGGTCTTTTCACTTGATGCAGAAAAAGCCTTTGACAGGCTAGAGTGGAATTAGATGTGGGCAGTTCTGCAATGTTTCGGCTTCGGTGAACACTTTGTTTCTATGATTAAGACATTATACCACTCACCTGCAGCATCAGTCATAACTGGTAATATTATTTCCCCCTCATTCCCTTTATAGCGGGGAACGAGGCAGGGGTGTCCACTTTCCCCCTTATTGTTTTGTCTATCTCTCGAACACTTAGCACAAGCCATCAGGAAATCTGAAGTATCAATTAAGATTCATGACCATAATCATTGTATTTCATTATACGCTGATGATATTATTCTATATTTAGACCACTTTGATGTTTCAGTCTCTAGTGTAATTAAGGAATTTGATAATTTTAGTAGCCAATCAGGATATAAAATAAATTGTCTGCTTTAATGCCAATTAACAATGTTAAGGTTAATTTTTCTATTCCCTCATTTATCCCTATTATTGAATCTTTCATCTATTTGGGCATTACCATATATAAAAACATTCATAAGATTGCCAGAGACAATTTTAATAACATTTTAGTTAAGGTCAAAAATGACATTCAAAGATGGAAGAATCTTAAAGTCTCTCTCCAAGGAAGAATATCCACTGTTAAGATGAATTTGTTACCTCGATTTAATTTTTTTTTCTCTATGCTACCACTTTCTCCCCCTCCAGGTTACTTTAAGGAGATCAACTCCATAATTTCTAAGTTTATCTGGAATGATAAATGTCCCAGAATTAAACTTACCACATTACAACATCCTAATAGCGCAGGAGGACTGGCTGTACCAAATTTTGAATTATATTATTGGTCGTTCCAGCTTAAGGCCCTTCATAATTGGGTTGATCCTCAATCTACAGTTTCATGGAGGGTGATTGAAGCTGACAAGTTTAAACCAAATAGACTTCAAGATATTTTATTTACTGGCACAGGAAAAAAAGGGAATAATTATAAATTTGGTCCGGTTGTGGCTAACTCTATTAAAATCTGGAAAACGGTTGAACGTCGGATAGGTGGACCCTTCAAATTCTGTAACAGTACACCTTTATGGCACAATTTTAACTTTGTATGTGGAAATCGTCCATATGTCCAACCCTCTTGGTCCTCTTTAGGTGTGAACACGTGTGGTGATATGTATGATAACCAGGGCCTCTGTTCATTTCAGGCATTGAGAGCCAAATTTTGTCTACCAGCATCTGCATATTTTGTTTTTCTTCAGTTACGTTCTGCTCTCAAAGCGTATGGCGTTCCTTGGTCTTCTTCCATTTCCTCTCATCCTATGGATTGGACTGGATTGCACCATCTGCTGGTCGGCCATCTGTTTCCTTAATATATAATAAAATTATTGATTGTATTACAAAACCTCTTTCTATTAAAACTATTGGAATAGGGAATTATCTGATCTTAATTTATCTGTCGACTGGGAGAGAGTGTGGTCTAATCTCATTTTAACATCTAAAAATCTGGCTCATCGTCTTATTCACTTCAAAGTCATTCATAGAGCATACATAACTCCTTACAAAAGATTTAAAATGAAACTACAGTCAAATTTGAACTGCCATATAAGTAACACTACATCATCGGGCACTTTTCTGCATATGTTTTGGGAATGTCCTGTCGTCATCAGTCTATGGACACATGTAAACCTGGTTTTGTCATCATTACTGAGAATTGATTGGTCTGTTAACCAAGTTTATGTCTTCTTAATGATGATTCTGGTCTCTGTATTAGTTCAATGCAAAAGAGAATGTTGTTTGCTGGTTTTACAGCTGTGAAGAAGACAATAATACAGAACTGGTTTACACCACACATGTGTAGAGAGGCATATTGGATCCGTAGCCTCCTGCAAATTGTCTCATGTGAATGTACAACGGCGCGAGTCGGTGGGGCCAGGCCTTCAACCATTGAGGCTTGGCAGTGTTTTTTACTGAATATACGTGATTATTTAAAGGAGTAACTTTTGTGTTCTTGTTGTCCTTCCCTCTCTCCCTCCCTTTTGATTGAACCTTGAGATGTTGAGTGTGTGTCTGCTGTTTTGTTCTGTTTTATTTTGGATATTATGTTGTGTTGTTTGTGAAAAAATAAAAAATTGTTGATAACTAAAAACATGCAAAACTCTAATAACTATTGTTACATAAAAATATTCTTGTTTTTAAAGATATTGTGTCATGATTTAAACAACATGCTAATAATAATGTTTTTATGGCTGTACAGCTTAACACTGTACAGCTCGAGTGTGACTGTTGGACTAACAATAGGTCATTCGTTTTTTAATTTAATGATTTTTTTGCTTGTGATGTGATTACAGTTCCATCTCTTTCAACAACACAACAGCAGCCACTTCAGTCAGTTTCTGCCAGCTGGCAGAGTCAAGGTACACAAAAACAGTTTATATATATGTATATATATATATATATATATATATATATATATATATATATATATATATATATGATACAAATATTTACCTGACAAAATGTTTTTGTGACTTGTTTTACGAGATGGTATTTAATTTCATCACAATTAATCAATTATTCATTAAAACAAATGCAAAACCCTGTTTCAATGAGGTGTTTTAATGTTACATAAAAATATTTTTGTTTCATCACAGTTCCATCTCTTTCAACACCACAACTGCAGCCACATCAGTCAGTTTCTGCCAACTGGCAGAATCAAGGTATGCTAAAACACACACACACACACACATACACACACATATACATAACTATAATGTATATATTATCTGACAAAATGATTTGTGACTTGTTTTAGGAAGTGTGATTAATCCACAATCTCTTCGAGATGGTAACTATTTAATTTCATCATAATTATTAAATTATTATGTTGTCTTATGGCAGACTTATATTGTCTTATGGCAGTGTTATTTTTTATTGCTGTAGATTGTAATGTCATTTATGTTTTCAAAATAAATTATGCACAGAAATCTACAAGTTATTTGAGAATTTAGAAAGAAGAATCATGTTGAAACTGGACCAAATCCAAAACAACATTACATCAGCGGCTGAAACAATGCAGCAATCAACGAGCCAGCCAAGCACCTCTGTCTCTGATCTCACAGAGGTGCTAGAGCAGCCATGTAAAACTGTAGAGGAATTAGAGGAGTTGTGTGACAAGCTGAAAGATGCTGAATTTCGAAAGAAGATGGTATGTGCCATAACACAAGCAACATTACTAGTGATTTTTAACCTATAATAATTTAAAACATTTTGCTCTTGTGTTTAATTACTTGTTGTTGTCTGTAGATTCGTTATCTGTGTCTTCAGAGTGGTGGCAGCTTGGGAGATGGAATTCGGAGGATGCTGAAAAAAATTGGAGATAATTCCTTATGGGGATATTACAGTTACAAAGGCAGAAAGGGAAAACTTCAATTTCAGCAGCTCCTTATCAATGATGTCATCATACGTAAGTTTCAAAACTTGCCACCACTAATGACCAATAATCAATATTTCAAGATCTCAAATTATTTGGATTGTAAATAAATTGTAAATAAGATTTGGTAGGTTCTAAATGTTGTTACTCCTTTTAAATGTAAAAGTTATAAGTTCTTCTCAATACATATATATGTATATTCATAGCAGAAATAAGATTAATGTTTGATGTTTTTAGAATAGAACTTTGTCATTCTAATTTCTAGTTTTAATTTTAATAATGGTGATCTCTGTATTAAATCAAGGTGCCTGCAGCAAGGCATACCCACACCAAAAATCCCAGAGTGTGGAAGACATGATTGCTGTCACCCTAAAACATGCCCCGGATCGTGAAAAAACAGTTAATCAGGTGAGTGCATTATGAAATTGAATTCTGTAAATTATAAACTGTCAACCAAAAAAAGCACATTTACAGACGGACAGACAGACAGATAGATAGAAGGACTGATAGATACAACAATATGATAGATAGACAGACAGGAATGGAATGGATTTATGGATGAACACGTACACACTGCAGCTAAATTTGGTTGTCAGTTCACCTTTTACTCCTTAATCGCATTCTGTACACACATAATTCACTAAAATACGAGAGTGCAACCACATTCGACAACCGCATTAACTCCTGAAAAATACAGGTAGCGACAACCACATTTACAGAGTTTATTGCGCATTTTTGACATTTTTATTAACTGTTGTTTGCAAATACATCTTTATATATTTTTTTTAATTAATTTTTATCTTTAATTTTAGGCATTTTAGCGCATACATAAATACATAGATTCTTCCTTGTCAACTAATCTATATAAATCTATATATGTCTCAATGCTAAAAAAAAATTAAAATTACAGATTAAAAAATTAAAAACAGATTACAGCAAAATTATTCAATTCTATGCAGTGTGTACAGAACCGAACTGAACAACTAGTTGTTAATGATGATGTCACGAGAAGCACTCCAATGTGTGTGTACAGATGGCAGTTTCAGGAGTGAGTCTTGTTCTGTACACACATGGAACGATAATTTACGGGACACACTCTGGCATTTAAAGGTGGTTGTCACTCCTGAATCTTGCAGTGTGTGCGTGGCCATAGATACAAAGACAGACAGACAGACAGACAGATAGATAGATAGATAGATAGATAGATAGATAGATTAACAGATGGGGTGGGTGGGATGTATGGAAGGACGGACGGATGGCAAAACACTGTAATAAAATTAGTTAACATACTAATCAAACATCAGTACTTGCATTCAAAGGCAGACAGCACAAACAACATTTTATATTTGTGAACATTCAGTAGAGACTGGACTAAAAGATATACTTTTTACACATTATATTATAATTAGTATCTGTAGGCATAGCTAGGGTGAGATGAGTCACGCTTAAGCCAACATGGCTGATCTTCGTCTCTAAGAGACCGAGCAGTATATATTTTTGTGTTTGGTTTTACATTGCACACTCTGTATAAGCGAGTGACTTTTTTTAACAAAACAAGTAGCTGGCAGAACATTTTACTTATAGGCTATCAAACTGGTTGGTGGGGGACTTAGGTCCTGTTTGAAATGGTTATTAAGGTGAGTTTTGGACGGTTGGATCACAGGTCGAGGAAGACACATTCCAATTCACACTAAAAAATAGTCTAAATTTAAGTTCTATTTGAATTACATTTATATTTTCATCCATTTGGATTACATAGTTTTAACTAATAACCTTAATGTGAATCATCTGTCAGTCATACATAAAATAGGTAAGATTTATGTAATAGTACACAGCAAAATGCCCATTTTAAATTAACACTGCCTAGTATTCATGTGTGTGTACATTACAGAGTTAGCCTACCATTGAAGCAGTGTTGGAGTTGATGAGATTGAACATTAGTGAACACCTGCTGTTAACATAAAAATGAAATTTGTCATTACTTACACGAGTTTCTGGAAGACAAAATATTTTGTAGATTTTCTCTGATTTACAATGCACAAACCAGAAGCAACAATATCTGCCAAATGGAGAAGGGTTGGCTTTTTACAAAACCTAAAATATCGATTTTGTTTCAATTTTCGTTTTTGTGTTTCAGAGGAAAACTCAATGTTACGGATGTGACATCTCTCCGTTACGGACTTGACAGTTCTGAAAGCAGAATTTATCCGACTAAATGCGTATAAAATGATTAAAAAGTGGTTATGAAATTAAGCTTAATAAGCTCACGTGTAGGCTACACAACTTTAACAGATTCTCCCACTTTAATGTTTAAGCCTTCGCGCCAATGTCACCCATTATTGTGCCATATAAAAAGCGCAAATGCGCGCGTAATGAGTGCCAAAAGTTACACTTCAGTGTTTTAGGCTGCAGACAATAAGCATAAGAACAAAAAAGATCATAAAAAAACAACCCGTATGTCATAAGACAACTTACCTTCACAGTGTGATGTCACAGTAAAATGTATTTTTCGTATGGCTTTCATGAGGTTTATAGGCTAAGCTGTGTGACAAAGTTGTTATGTAAATTAAGCTTAATAAGCTTACATGCAGACATCGATAATGACGTTTGCATTTACACATAGGCTACACAACTTTAACAGATTCTCCCACTTTAAGGTTTGAGTGACTGTTCAAGCCATTATCCCAGCTAACAGGTCCCCAGAACTAAATTTAGTTTAGGTTAGAAGCCAATGGGAAGAGCTACCATGGGAATAACGCAGAGACACAGCTGCTTTGCTTGACTCAGCCACCCACGCCCGGAAAAAGCACATTTTTAATTTGCTAAAGAGTCCTATGTAGGCTAATTTAAAATTGAACCTGTATGTCGTTTTTGTAGCATTGATGTAATTCTTCTCTTTATTTTTGCTTAATTACAGCCTACATTTATGTATTTTATTTTTTCTTGAAAGCCCATTTATTCTCTTTACATAATCTGATGTTTTTGTTATAGTTGTATATATCTTTTTTTTCTTAACATCTAATAAAAAAAGAAAAAAAACCTTTACATCTATAAAAAAATAAATACAACTGTAGCCTATGTTCCAACTATTTGCACGTGTCTGTTTTCTTTGGTTAGCCTAAAAGTAAAATAAAATGACATTCAGAGGACTTAAAGCGAAAGTCCCCTAAACGTCCCGAATGGCCGCTGCACGTCCTGTGAACATCCCCATGAACGTCCGGAGGACGTCTTCGCGAACGTCCGCTGGACGTTAAGGGGACCCTACACGCTGACGTCCGGGGGACGTTCGCAGAGGCCGTTTAGGGGACGTCCTGGGGACCTTTATTTGTTAGCTGGGTTGGTTCATTACTGGATGAATCTGCGTTCTTGAACGAATCTCTTGAATGAATGATTCAGTGACTCACTCAAGATGTACTTGGTTCATTACTGGATGAATCAGCGTTCTTGAACGAATCTCTTGAATGAATGATTCAGTGACTCACTCAAGATGTACTTGGTTCCATAGATATCATATAGAGACTAGATACCCTATTGGCCGCTGGGCGCCGAGAAATACGGCCGCCATCTTGAACCGGTCGTACTCCTAGTTTCGTTGCGTAGCAGCAGTTAAGATGCCAGAGCACTGTGGAGCATTTTCTTGTTCTAATCGGCGAACCATCGCAAATAGGGTCAAGGGGATTACTTTTCACAAGTAAGTTTCAACATTTACCGCACTATTGGTTGTATTTTGTGAATAGAATACTAGCAGATAAATGAGAAGGAGCAAGGATCTTTGACATTACTACTGGAATCGTAGTCAGCTAACGTTAGCTAGGCTATGTTTACTGCACCGGCATGGAGAGGTGGGGTAAAGTAATAATTACAAGAACGTCTCGGTTATCAGATACAAGCATTCAACGGCCATGTACGTTAGTATAAATATATGTGTGTGTGAAAGCGAGTGTGTGTGTGTGTGAGAGCGTGTGTGTGTGTGTGAGAGCGAGTGTGAGTGTGTGTGTGTGTGTGTGTGTGAGAGCGAGTGTGTGTGTGTGTGTGAAAGCGAGTGTGTGTGTGTGAAAGCGAGTGTGTGTGTGTGAGAGCGTGTGTGTGTGTGTGTGTGTGTGTGTGTGTGTGAGAGCGAGTGTGTGTGTGTGTGTGAGAGCGAGTGTGTGTGTGTGAAAGCGAGTGTGTGTGTGTGTGTGTGTGTGTGTGTGTGTGTGTGTGTGAAAGAGAGTGTGTGTGTGTGTGTGTGTGTGTGTGAGAGAGTGTGTGTGTGTGTGTGTGTGTGTGTGTGAAAGCGAGTGTGTGTGTGTGTGTGTGTGAGAGAGAGTGTGTGTGTGAGAGAGTGTGTGTGTGTGTGTGTGTGTGTGAGAGAGAGAGAGAGTGTGTGAGAGAGAGAATGTGTGAGGGAGAGATAGTGTGTGTTTGTGTGTGTGAGACAAATCATAATAAATTGTTTCTTAAACTTATTAAAATACCTTACTTTACTGTAACTATCTGTTTTGCTTCTTTATCATATTTATAGTGTGTGATTTATAAAATACCTTATATCCTACATCACATATTTTGATTTTGGACGTCTGGTCACTTTATATCTCATATCAGAATGTTATATTACTGTTAAGTATATTAAATTAATATTAATTCCTGCTATGAATATTAAAATATGCCGAACCATGTGTCCTGTATCATAGCTACATATATGACCTTTGCAGAAAAAAACCCGCGTAAAAAATCAGTTCGGTTTTAAGTGAGGTATGATTAATTAAATGCGCTGACAGCTCATTGCACCAGCCAAACACATTACAGTGAATGGAGCGGGTGACCGGTTTAAGATGGCGGCCCCACCGCTCGTCAGCGCCAATAGGCAGTAGCGGTCGATAGGGCGTCTATCTAATATGATGTCTATGCTTGGTTCATTACTGGATGAATCAGTGTTCTTGAACGAATCTCTTGAATGAATGATTCAGTGACTCAGTCAAGATGTTCTTGGTTCATTACTGGATGAATCAGTGTTCGTGAACGAATCTCTTGAATTTTATCGATTCCGATTCTGCTTATCGATTCCGATTCTTTTCGATTCCCAGTTTCGATTCCAATGTGATTAAATAATGATATCAAACATTTATCCTGTGTCTCTTTTTGCAAACCATTTATTGGAGCTGAATACCATGAACAAAAATAAACAGGCTACATAAAAACTGGACTCTGTAAGAGCTGTTTGTGTGCAAAATAGAAAATGATTCTGGATAAATTAACTTATTTTTTATTTTTTCTCCCCAATGGAAGTTGTGCTTCTCTCATGATTCTGAAGAAAAAAACGTTAGACAACTAAACAAAATCACATGCAATTTATGAATGAATGATTCAGTGACTCAGTCAAGATGTACTTGGTACATTACTGGATGAATCAGTGTTCTTGAACGAATCTCTTGTGTGATTCAAACACAAATACACTTTAACAGCTCATTTTCGCCACCTGTGGAAAACACACTGCATCTGCATTTGAGTGGGGAAGCCTCACTGCTTTATATGGGAGTCCTCTACCTGTCATCAGCCATTAAAATGTGCAACAAACACAACATGGAAAAAAAATAATAAGCTGAAATGTGTTCTTTCTCTCTCTCTCTCTCTCTCTCTCACACACACACACACACACACACACACACACTCTCTCACACACAGACACACACACACACACACACACTCACACACACACAGTTTTTGCAGTTTTTTTTGACTGCATCAATAACACTTTAGCATGAATTTGGCTATGTTCCCCAACATATCAGCTCTCACTATCTATTCACAGGCAAGTGATTTCGGAGAGGAATCTTAAAATCTAAAGCAATAAATTACCTACAGCATTCATCACTTACACTCCATGTGTTTCGCATCCATGTCAAAGACTATAGAATACACAAGACGTGTCACTGGTATAGTGTTGAATGGGGAAAATGCAAGCTTAATATGGCCACTCAATCGCAGCAAGCCCCGCCGTCTGAATGAAAGAGCCAATCGCTGATCGGTAAAGTCAGCGCGTCACTGCAGCAGCCGTTAGAAGACACGGTTGCTATAGAAACAGTCAGCCGCATGCGCACTAGCCTGAGAAATAAGCTTTTCATAAGCTATTTGAGCAAAATAAACAACATTTATGACACAGTTGTTGTCTGATTTCAATGGTGATATCAAATATGAAATTTAATCGTAAGCTTAGTGAACAGTTTTGGAGAATTTGATGTTTCCCCATACAAAGTGATAGGAGCTGCGCTTGGATGCCCGAGAGGCGTTTCAAAGATGGCCGCCGAGTGACAGGACTTGTCTTAAAGAGACTTTGTCCATGTTGCTTAGTAACGAACGCGCTTGCGGCAGAATCGTGTAATTTAAACGGAAACAGCAACATCCTAATTTCTGATTGGCTGGTAGGTGGCATTTAACTCTGAGCTACATTTCAGATGTTTACAGCAAAGAATACATAAGAAAGTGTGATATTTAATTCAATTTGCAAAGTTATCAAAGGGCCACCAACTGCCTCATACGGTCGTTTTTTATGTTGAGTTTTTGTATTTGAAAGAAATGTTAATGATAATTGAAATGAGTTGTGTGTGATTGGCCGATGAGAGAGTAAACAGGAAGTTGAATGCATGTGTGTTTCCTGTGTTTGACAGGAAGTGAGGGTCGAGCCGGAATGGCTGCGGTGGTCGTGAGGCCCGAGTGTGCATTCGATGGGAAGAAACTGTTCAGTCACGTCCTCAAGGAACTGCCATCGTACGCTCGACCCCTCTTCATTAGATTGCAGGTACAATACTGACCACAGAGTGACCAAGAGTTACTAAATGTGATAATTTAAATCATTGTTTAAATGTTGTTCATTTCGACCATAACGACATGACCCTTTTCAGGGGAGTTAACACATGTTAAACGGGTCATATAAAGAACATTATTTTGTGTATTTGGTGTAATGCAATGTGTTTACGCGGTTCGAGGTTCAAAACACACTATTTTCCACATACTGTACATTATTGTTGCTCCGTCTTTCTGAAACGTGCCGATTTCTACAAACTCATCGTTCTGAGAAGCGAGCTGTGCTCTGATTGGCCAGCTATCCGGTGCGTTGTGATTGGCCGAATACCTCAAGCGTGAGACGGAGATGTTATCGTATTGTGATGCGTG
This sequence comes from Schizothorax lantsangensis, assembly GCA_027422415.1. Lineage (NCBI taxonomy): Eukaryota > Metazoa > Chordata > Actinopteri > Cypriniformes > Cyprinidae > Schizothorax > Schizothorax lantsangensis. Next base: position 170,077 of record JAPDDO010000466.1, read on the forward strand.
TCCTGGCGCGATGAGACTAAAACAATAAAATCATTATAAACCAGGCATTTGTTGCATCCAGTGAGGACATAATTACTGATTATAATGACTTATACTGTCTTTAAACATTACCGTGTCTGCATTTGTGATCGGAGAAACAACAAGCACTACTGTACACAGCTCAAAACTCACGTTTGATTCATCAGAAGCAGATTCTTTAAATATGAAATCATACTTACAGGCTGAGAGTCAGAAGCAAAGCCACTTTATAGAAACAGACAGCATTGTAGGCTACTCTTCCAGCTTCAGTAAATTGCGCTGCACACACTCCAATATTAGTGTTGAACTGTTCTGGAACAGTGTTGTGAATACAACTTAACCACTGATTTCTAGTTGTGTCCTCTTTTGAGCCCAAACAAAGTGTTTCTCTTTCACAATGAAACACAGCGTCTCCAGCAACAACACTACAGACAGAATAATAGCTCCAGCCTTCTTTCATTGAGTATACGTTTGGGCGGAGTTATGCAAATCTTCCCACACAGTGACGTAGACATGTTTAAATGAGCTGTTATAGGAGTGCGTGGACGAGTCTTAACTTTTATAAACAATATCTCTGGGTTTGAGACTTTAGGGATCTCATCTATACACAAACAGCTTGTGAAGAGACAGAACACTTGAAATCACATCATATGAGCTCTTTAAGATAAGATCTGTGTCTGAAATAAACCTGTGAGAGTCAACGTGCTGCGTTAAACCGTCCACCTTCTTCTGATCCGACTGTACGCTGTGTAACATGGCGTAAACACTCTTGTGTTCTGGACGTCTGGGTCGTGTCCAGATGGGTCTGTGACGCTCACGCAGGCTTGTGTTGTGCTCTGTGTCTGCAGGAGTCTCTGGAGATGACCAGCACCTTCAAGCAGCAGAAGTTTGCTCTGGTGGACAGCGGCTTCGATCCCTGCAGCATCAGCGATCCGCTCTTCTTCATGGACTGCGCTGAGAAGAGCTACCTTCCCCTGACCGGCGGCGTCTATGACAGCATAGTGAGCGGTCAGAGGAAAGTCTAGCCTTTCATACACCACCGGAGCTTAGAGAAGAGACACGCTCCGTAGCGCTGTATGTCTGATCAGAGTCCGTCTGTGTGTGTGTGTGTCTGTGTGTGTGTCTGTGTCTGTGTCTGTGTGTGTGTGTGTGTGTCTGTGTGAGTGTGTGTGTGAGTCTGTGTGTGTGTGTCTGTGTGTGTGTGTGTGTGTGTGTGTGTGTGTGTGTGAGAGAGTGTGTGTGTGTGAGTGAGTGTGTGTGAGTGTGTGTCTCTGTGTGTGTGTGTGAGTGTGAGTGTGTGTGTGAGTGTGTGTGTGTGTGTGTGTGAGTGTGAGTGAGTGTGTGTGTGTGTGTGTGTGTGTGTGTGTGAGTGTGTGTGTGTGTGTGTGTGTGTGTGTGTGAGTGTGAGTGAGTGTGTGTCTCTGTGTGTGTGTGTGTGAGTGTGAGTGAGTGTGTGTCTCTGTGAGTGTGTGTGTGTGTGTGTGTGTGTGTGTGTGTGTGTGTGTGTGTGTGTGTGTGTGTGTGTGTGTGTGTGTGTGTGTGTGTGTGTGTGTGATATGCTCTGAGTGTATATGAGATCAACAGTAAATCATGTTTGGAAACACAATGAGATTGTGCTCAACACAGACACCTGCTGCTCTGCTTTAACATGCAGCTGTGCGTCATACATACGCATCAGTGCTTTAATGCAACTCAATCCCTGTGAAATTACAATTCTCAAATTCCAGTAATGATTTAATCCATGCGTCATAAATCCGTCCATCTTGTGTATACGCTGAAGTGTAATATTTTAATTGTGTATGTGCACTTTGAATATTTCAATAAGTCTGACTCGAACTGCATTATTTGCTGTAGTTATGAACATCATAGAAAGCAAAGACTTGCTTACTTTACCCTTTTTTTACAAGGGCACTTGAAACAGTTGAGATTCACTGTGAATTGTATTTGAAACGTCATGTTTTCTTCACAATGTATGCAATGTTGTTAATCAGGTTTTTTATGTAATAATAAATAATCTTATTTCATGTGAATATGTCATCTATACTTATATCTCTGAGCTGTTTTATAATGATGCCATGATACTGAGGGTCAAAGACATATCAGGACTAAACTGTAACTGTAACGCTGACTGTATGTGTGCTAGCACTTCATAATAAAATGATGTTTTATTAACAAAGTTCGGGAGGAGCACGTTCAGATAATTAACCTAATTAGCACAAGAGGAGCACAATCAGTAATCAACCCAGTTAACAAGATAAGAGGTGTGTATATATACACAGCAGACTTACCTCTGTTCCTTGACAGTTTTCCAGCATCCCTCCGCCACCCCTTCTCCGCACTTACAACTATTCCTGTCCTAAACCTATGGGGGGTATTCAGGGTTCGGGCCAAAGTTCCGAGCTCGAAGCCCTCCCCTCGGACAGCACGCCAAATACGCATAAACTTTATTCTATTTATTATATGTAAGTGTGAACTAGTGAATTGATATTGAATTATACATACATTTGATCATTTTCAGTTCCATTCCATTTTCATTAAAAGCCACACAAGCATTGATGCCAGATGTTCATAGTATATCAGTGAAACAAATGGTTTAATTTCAAAATTGTCTTAAAAAATAAAGGTCCAAGCCTAACTTATGTTAATAAAACCAGATTACATCACAAACGCAACAGTTGGTCTGAATCCTGAACATCAGCACAGCTGTGACCCTGCAGTCTATTAAACAAGCATTAAAAATTAAACAATTAGTGTAGTTTGTATATTTCCTCAGTAACACTTTACTTTGATAGTCCACTTTAGAGACTCTACTAACAGTAAGTAACTTTACAACTACATGTCAACTAGCTGTCATTACAGTATTAGTATTAATATCTTCTAACACTTTATTTTGATGGATCCACAACACACTGACTATGAGAAACAGCAAGTATATGTCAACGTATACCCTAAACCTACCCTACTGAGAGCTAGTAGACATGTAGTTACAAAGTTACTTACTGTTAGTAGAATGTCTAAAGTGGACTATCAAAGTAAAGTGTTACCATTTCCTCTCCAACAACTACAACAACAAATGTTACAAACAAAACCAAAGGATTCGTTTTTTTACCCACTCTGAGCAATCACCTTTCGACTTTCAAAAGTCCGAGTCATTTTAGCGAATCGGTTCTTTTGAACGATTGAATCATTAGAAAGATTCGATTGGTTTCAGTCAGTACGCGTGGTAACGCTCCTGCTACATGTTTGCACAAACATTGCCACTACAGAGTTCATGGGTTTGCTTTAAAGGAACTGAGAAAAATACAGACGAATGGCGCAAACACAAGCAGACATTGTTTGTATATCAGATATCTTTGTATAATTATATATACACACGAAAACATTTAAAACTTACATAGGATCAGTCCGCAGCCAGCACGACTCAAATCACTTCGAACCGATTCTTCAGAACGATTCACCGAGTCGCGCACCGGTGTGATTCACTGAGTCGCGGAGCATCATGGCGGACTCACACAGCAGCAGTAACCACGTCCCTGTGTTATTGTCCTTCTCTGTGTTCTCGAGGCCCTCGTCTGTGGCCCTGGGCTCTGGATATGAAGTGCTGATCCAGAAGTTTCTGTCGGTGTTCACCGTAAGCTGGTTCTACAGTGTTTCTCGGAGGACTGGGGACAGTACATTGATTTACCGAAGAGCTTCACGGTGTCAGAGAGATGTCGGCTGAGATTAGTGCCTCTGCAGACGCATGTAAGATCATATCTCACACAGCAGCATTATTAATGTGACCCGTTCACCGCGTGCAGTGTTTTCAGGGGAAGTGTCGCGCGCGTGCGGACGCGAGAGAGTGAACTTCAGAAGAGCTCCACACAACACTTCTGCTTGTCTTGTTGTGACACTGTTTAGTGTTTATTATTAATATGTGGTCTCGAGTGCAGCTTGTGCAGTAAAACAGTGTTTCAGGGACACGAATGTCTCATTGCATGCACGAATATGTTGAAGTTCATGTTTATATGCGAGTTGTTTCATTAATAAACACTGATGCATGTTTATAATCTCAAAACACAGATCTACTGAAGATTAATATGTTCATTCACAGCTTATATGCATACGGGTTGTTCCTGAAGCTTTAATCTTATTGTCAGTGGTGAATTACACGAATGAAAATGCTGGAATACAACGATTGTATTAAATGAAGTGATTAAACTATGCACACATGTACTGCTTTGTTGTTGTTTGCATTACAGTAATGAGAAATATGTGCATGTTTTGAGACAGAGTCAGGGTTTATCATGTGAAAGCTGAAGTGTGTGTGTCTGTGTGTGTATCTCTCTCTCTGTGTGTGTGTGTGTGTGTGTGTGTGTGTGTGTTCACTTACTGTTGTATTTAAACTGTTGTGATTCGAAAGTCTCAGTTTCTCTCATCACTGCTTGTGTCTGAATAAGTGTTCATGATAAACTGATTCACGATGTTAATAAGAGACGCATCTGTTACTCACGCGTGGATCCGCTTTACTCACAACAATAACACTGATGTTTAAACTATACTGAAATCTGAACAGTTTGCATTGATTTTAAACGAGTAAAAACAACAGATGCAGGAGCGCGGCCTTGTGACGTCATATAGCCACACTCTTTATTCTCTTGAAGATTTCCAGGAAGATCAAAGTTTGAACATAATTATTTTAAACAGTCCTGTGTTATGCAAGAACTGAATAACTACCTCAGAGATCAGTTTATGCTTGTCACTGTGTCCAAACAGTAGAACAGATGTAACAGAGAAACACTTCAAGTCCTGCCAATGTAACTGATATCAATAATGAATTGACTTAATTTGCTTTCTTTTCTTTCCTATATTCAATTATTATTTTTTATATGTTGTTTATACTGTTATAACTTCTATGTGGTTCAAAATAAGTTTGAGTTAATGAACTCCAGAATGTAGTTCTTATATTGTTCATGAGTTATGAGTCTTAGGTCCAACTAACAATTTGTAGTTTAATGTCTCTTCTCCAGAAAGTCTGTCAATTTGTGATTCACAGTGTGCACAGAACCTGCTGTTCTTCTCGACAGTCAGCTAGTCTGTTTTTAAGCAGCATTACTGTAATGGTGAGACTGGCACTGGTATGTATGGAGAAACAAATCTACACAGAGGCTAAAGAACATCATCTGAAGGTACAGAATGAAACTCAGAAATCTCCTGACTCTTTTACGTAACTTATTGTGCAATCATATAAATCAAAATAATATCAAATATCAACACATTTAATAAACATGTTAAAATACTCTCAATAACGTTCATTCCTATTTTTCATATGGAGTAATGTATCTCCAGTTGACTGAGTTTGGGTATAAATAAAGACGTATAAATTTGCCTTCATGTATAAAGAATCTTGGGAGAATTAATATCATTTACAGTATATAATCACTATTGGTATTTTCCAAAATACTTATTTTTTTATGTCAAGGAAGTAAAAAGATACAATACTAAATTCTGAGAGAATACTTACATTCAGATCAGCTGAATTCCTGCTCATTTCAGGATACATTTTTGTAATGCTTACAGAACCTGAATGATATACAATAAAGAGGAAATAAAAAGGAAAAAGAAGAGAGAACAGAACCACAATGAAGAGAGAGAAAAAAACAGCAGGGTAAGGTACAGTGTAATGGTGATCTTGCATAGTTACATTACATTTACAATACGGAGATATGATTATATCTATTTTAACATTGCTAATTCTCAGAGTCCCAATTTTTTTCCCACATACTCCATAAAATAGCCCCCTTTTGCTTTTTTAATTTTAAAGGAAAAGTAAGGGTTTCCATCTTACGTTTCAATTGCAATTGCTTTCCATTCTTCTAGAGTGGGAGGATTGAGTTGAAGCCATTTATGAGTAATAGCCTTTTTAGCTGCAACCAGGAATATTCTCCATAGATATGCATAATGTGTTTCATGTAAATCCAGAATTCCCAAATATAGCACATGAAACTGAAATGGGATATTAATCTTGAATATGGCCTCCAATGTCTGGTTTATGTCTTTCCAAAACAGGTGTGTAACTGGACATGCCCAGAATATATGGTGATGATTTGCTACTTCTGAATTATAGTGTCTCAACACCCAGATCCTGTTTCACTATGGCACGTTTGTGCAGGAGATATAAAAAAATCACATTTTTTCATGCAAATAATCTCCACTGGTGTGAGTTTGTAGTTTCCTATTGGGAATCACATGCTTTTAACCAAGCCTCTTCTGTTATAATAATGTTTCCTTCTTTCTAGTGTTGTTTTTGGCGGCCTGTTTTAATTTTAGTTTTAGTCTAGTCTTTGTGTGAAGCTGTCATTTTAGTTTTTTATTAGTTTTAGTCACGTTCATACTCTTTTTAGTCTAGTCAAGTTTTAGTCAACTAAAAGTCTGAGCATTTTAGTCTTATCCATGACTATTTTCGTCTAGTTTTAGTCGACGAAAACTGATGACATTTAGTCTAGTTTTAGTCGACGAAAACTGATGACATTTTAGTCTAGTTTTAGTCAATGAAAATTGTATTTTAGTCTCTTTTTAGTAATGCAATTCTATTTAACACAGTCAATATAGTATAAGTACCTAGTAGTATAGACGAAACCAACATTTTCTTTTAGCCAAACCCATTTCAAACAAGGTTATCTTATTATATTATTGTTACCTTATAGACTTAAGAATACATCCAAAGACACTCTGATTTGAATTTACAACATTTATTTTACCAACCAAACATATTAGAAGTACACACACATACATTTAAATAAATAAAAACAATAAATAAAGTGGCATCACATGACAATGCTAGAAAAAATAATAATACATTCAAGTTTAACAAAGAGAAACAAGGTGCTTGAATGCTCGAGCTACAATAACATACTAAAAAGTGCAAATAAAATGTGTCTGTTACTTGTATTGCTTGTAAACTGAAGTCAGATGAAGCCGGCCATCTGTCTCTTTCTCTGTGTCAGACTTAACTTTGTTTGTTATCTTCTAAATAATGCCGCGAGTGGGGCTTGAGGAAGTGACGTCGTCTGCGTCTGCGCAGAGTGTTGCCAAGTCCCCAAATATTTAGACCCTGGAACTTTACCGGGGAACCCCCCTCGAAATGCGATTGGGCTAGTTTTGAGTAGCAATGGGGCGGGTTTTGTTGCGAAAACCTGGCAACCCTGACAGCCCCTGAAGTAACGTTAAGTCACATGAAACAGAAATACTGCAAAATAATAACGCGACTAAACGAGACGAAATAACGTTATAACATTTAGTTTCGTCTCGTTTTGGTCAACAAAAATGAAGAGACATTTTAGCATAGTTTTTATTTTGTAAACCACATTTAGTCTCGTTTTTATTCGTCAACGATATTGCATTATACATTTAATTATCGTCATCGTCACATGACCAGCATTTACGTTGCGTCTCGTCTCGTTTTCGTCACGTGATAAAGGTTCGTTGACGACGATATTTCGTCATAATTTTCGTTGACGAAAGCAACACTACTTCCTTCTCCCATTTAATTCGGACATATGAGGTAGAATCTGATCTGTAATTTTGAAAACAATGATCAAATTTGGAGATTACCTTACTAATAGTATTAGCCCTGTATGCCGACAGGAATATCTTCATTAAATCATTCTGTGCCCAATCCCCGCTCTTGTTCACTTGTGAATTAATGTAGTGTCTTATTTGAAAGTATCTAAACAAGTCATGATTATTCAAATTAAACTGATTCTTAAATTCTTGGAAAGTTAAAGTATTATTGTTTGTAACAGAATAATATAATGTAATGCATTTCTTACTCCAGTTCTTAAAAGATTGATCTGGGTTATTTGGAGTGAAATCTGTATCGTATGCACACCACCTCATTATCTTTAGAGCGTCTTTCAAATCATGTTTTTTAATTACTGTGGCCCATATTTCTAGGATAGTAGTTGTCAATGGATATTCTTTACTTATATATTTTCTTAATACATTATCATCTGCAATTACTGCTTGAATCACGTGTGTTCCTCTGTTAACCAAGGTAATTGTAAAGAACTTACAAATGCTTTAATATCGATTTCTGATCCAGATGCATTTTCTGTCCCTGCACGGGCAGCCCTCACTGAGCCTCCAGGAAGCCTAAGCGCTGTTTTATTAAAAATAATAAAGTTTGAAGTCACTGTTATGGAGGTAAGCGCTTGCTTTAGTTGGGTTCATGACTCTTGACTTCTTAACTTTAATGTTGTTCTGTTTACTGTAACTGTGTTTCTGAAGCACATTTGTTATAGCAAAAGTTGTGTGAATCAAAACTGATCAGATGGTGATGAGATCATGTAGACTCACACAGATATCAAGATTCAGTGTATGAACCTCAACAATGGTGACAATCAACGAAAAGTTTGTTTTGTGATGTTAAGAGTTGATCTGAATATTTTGTTGACTGTCACCATTGTTGAGGTTCATACGCTTAATCTTGATATCTGTGTGAGTCTACATCCCAGCCGGCATTTCAACGTTGGTCAGGTACCATGGTTGAATCAACGTTGGATTATGTTTCGATTTTGCAAATTGGATCAACGTTGATATTGTGACGTTGTTTCACCATTGAAATCGCAACGTTGTTTCACCGTTTTACCTTCAGCATTGGTGAATTAAGGTCGTTCTGTAGACGTTGGATTAACGTTGAATTATGTGTTGATTTTGCAAATTGAATCAACGTTGATAACACGATGTTGTTTCACCATCGTACTTTCAACATGAATGAATACACAACTGTACGTTCAATTAGAACCTAGTTTGCATTTAGATCAACACTGTACACATACATAAAGCTTAAAAATCAAATGACTGGCAGCAATGGCTTTACAATCAACTTCAATAAACTACCACATGCTGAAAATGGCAAAACAGCAGTTTTATTTTGGAAACATACAGTATAAAACAGATGAAAATAATCCCAAACTTTAGCTTGCAGTGTTTGTGCTTGGATGTATTGTTAAAAACCTGTAAAATCCAAATACAACATTTAAAGACTCCAAGTGTTTGTACCATAACATGCATATTTTGCGCTGCACTTGCAAGAGAAACCCTTGTGCTTCTTATGACTGAAACCAGTTGATCTTTTATTTTGGTGGAAATCTATAGTTTCTGTGAAAACATGTTTTACTAATGTGTCTCATTACAAGAGATTTGTACATTTGTGCAGTGAGAACGTGTTGAACAGTTTGAGAATGGAACCTGCAACAGAAACCATGTCGGTGGTAAAGGATAGGACTGTCTGAGTTTTGTCGACAGCCAGAGGAAATTCTTTACGCAGGAAAAACGCTGCCTTGAATGAAATGCATTTAATATTTTAAGTAGAAATGTTTCTTCAATTTCTGATAAAATGTTAGAGCCTTGTGGATATAGCGTGGTTGTGCTTTGGGTGATCCTTGAAAGAGTCCCAGCTCTAGGTCCTTTCAGATGGCGTGTCCTCCTCTCTCACACACTTGTGCACTTTCTGTACTGTCCTGTATGTATAAATAACAAAAACACCAAAAATAAATACTCATAAAATATCAACTTTAGTATTGTGAAATATCTTTAACTGAAAACTGAATGCAAAACAAATCACATACAATATTTTCACTTTAAGTTCAATAACAGTGGGGTTGGAAACAAAGTGCACAACACTATTCATTAAACACCTATTTAATGTATTCAGATGAACGTTTACATTAAATTATTCACAAGCAGTTTTTTTCAGAGCCCCCAGTTTCACTGTTTTAATCAGAATCCTAACTATACAGTGTATTTAGTAAAACAAGTAAAATCAAATCAAGTAAATCTTTATTAAACTAAGTAAAATCAAAACCATTCACAAAAGGTCAATGAATCTCTACCAGAAGTGACAGTGCAATGTAGCAGATGAACAATTACTTACCAAATTGCCAATAAACAGCTGGATCCTTGATGAATCTACAAGGGGAAAGAAGAAATGGTTCACTGAAAAGTTCTTAAAAAGCAGTTTTTCGTTTTATACCATTCCTTTAAAACAGTGGTTCTCAAACTTTTTATATCAAGTACCACCTCAGAAAATATTTGGCTCTCCAAGTACCACCATAATGACCAACATTAAAATACAGTAGCGTAGTAGGCCCAACTATTCAGCTACAGCTCTGCACAGTTCAAAACGAGGCAGTTTTATTCCTAATAAGAATATTTATTGTTGTCAGCCACTTTAACATTGTAAATACAGTTTGAACATTAACACTGCACAGTGCTTACATACAGGTAAATACAAAACTTAAATAATGATTAAATTAAAATGTGTTGTACCAAAAGTTAAATAAAAACTGTACTATACTTAAATGTAAAAAAAAAACAAAAAAACCTTTACTCAAAAAAAGATAAAATTAAAATGTATTAACATTAAGTTATATTTAATGTAGTGATTCCTCTGCGTAACACTAGAGGGAGCCTGAGTAGCACTAGTGGTACTCATTCCACACTTTGAGAATCACTGCTTTAAACAATCTTAATTCGTTTATATTTGCGATTATATGATATTTAGAAAACATGAACAGAGTATGTTATCTTTGAGACTATTATACGATTAAAAATATAACACAATGCATGGCATTCACATCAGAAACATGTGAAAAAAACAGACATTAACGTAACAACTTACTAGCAACACACAACAACATTAGCATCTGTGATAAAGCAATACAAAAATACACACACACACAGGTATTTATCTTCTGCAGGTTAACGTTACATGTCATTTACCCATTTGTAAACTCTGGTAACATTATACTTTACTATTTTTGAAAGGTAAGATAGCGATTTTCTTACCTGATTTTGTCCGTGTGTTTGCAGGACCTCGCAGATCACACCTGACCCTTCCTGTGTTCACATTCTAGTTTTTGTTCTCCGTTGACATGTCATGACTCAAATTCGCTCAAAATAAAAATGTAACAAATATAAAATAATTCGGGACCGACCGAGCAATCTCAGTGAGCAGCAGCTCACACACACACACAGTCAGTCATCCGCCTCACTCAGAAAGACGATAATAACGGTCATATTTTCAAACTGAGAAACAGTTTCATTGGCCAGTTTCCTGGATGACAGCCAGACTAACCAATCATGATCAAAGAAATAAGGAATTAATAATAATTTTAAAGGCAGAAATTTCTTTTGTATGATGTTGAAGACATTAAGTTGATTCAACATACAGTTCATGTAAAAAACAAATCAACATTGATTTACAAGTGTTTTTGGTAACCTTTTTCAACCATTTAGCATTAAACATATTTTCAATGTTGTTTCAATGTTGAAACAACAACTGTCATTATTTCAACTATATTTCAATGTTGAAGGTCGGTCATGTGCCGGCTGGGACAGATCGGATCTGTTCTATGACAGTGTAAACAGGAAAAAAACGCATGCATTCGGATATAGCGAGATCGGATTCAGGCCTCATTCATATGTGGAAATAAATCGGATATGTGCCAATGCGACTGTCATGTAAACAGGCAGATCGGATTTTCTGAGGCATCGCGTACTGTACGTCATTAAAACTTGACAATTTAGTACTTCTCTGTGGTTTAATGACGTAATATGGGACCCATGCTGGCAAAATGAGTGTAAAATGCGCACGGGCTATTTTGAGTTGCAGGCAAAAAAAAAAAAAAAAAGGTGAAAAATGTCGATTTTAGTCGAATTTGAGGTTTTCACAAAAAATTGTTCATAGCTCTCGTTTAGCTATCCCAATGCTCCAAATAGTAATTAAACATCTAAAAGTATCTTTAATTGCATTTTCTGAGAAATGACCTTTTCCCTTCTCGCGCTGACTGACATCTGAAGAGCGCGCATAACGGCGCGTGATCCCGATAAATACACAGAATTACAGTATTTCAGTTTTCCCGCCATCATAATCTGTTCTGTCTTAAGTGAACGCTTGGGGAACAGATGGGGGAAAACATCTGATGTGTAACTTTATATGATTCGTGCGTTACAGTAGGCTGTCTGTCTCAATGTTATCTACCAATAAAAGAAAAGAGGGAATCACTCGTAGCACTTCATTGAACTGCTTTTTGTAGTTTTAATAATCAATTTATTTGTAATGAACACACTGAAGTGATTTTTACATTTGATAATTTGTTTTTCGCCGGCTATATGAATGCTTTTGTTTAGAAGTAAAATGTTAAAGGTAATGCATTATTTGTTTCTTTCTAAACTATTTGTTCCTACTGTTTGTTTTGCATATGTTCTTATTTATAATAGGAAAGATAAAAAAACAGCTATATTGTGATTATTAATATAGTAGCCTAATTATTAATAAGAAAAGAACTGGAGGAAAACTTTAATCTTTCTCATAATCAACCTGACTTGACTTTAAAAAGGTGTAGCAGTCATTTTTTGTCCGATTCCAAAAAAATCATACATAATTTTGAAGGTCTTTTAATGGAGAATGTGAAAATAAAAATAACTAATTTTTCAAATTTGCTTGACTGTTTTGTCAGCACAGGTCACATTATTCTCGGGAGGAAGCACGTGTGGAGGCGCTAAATGACAACAACGCATGCGGGATGTTTCAGATGGTATGGCAAGTGTAAACACATGAATCGGATATGGGTCACAATTGAAAGAACGTGTAAACGGACAGCCAAAAAAAATCGGATATAGGCAACAAATCGGAATTGAGCATCAAGACCTGCAGTGTAAACGAGGCCTTATACACTCATATTGACTGAACTGAGCCAAATACATTCCTATTTCATTCAAGACTTCGGTATTCATCTACATTTTGTTTTGTTGTTGACTGTTTTGGACTATTTCCTTACTATTCTTTTATCATTATTCAATTGTAATTGTTGATTGACAGCTTTACTGTTCAAGCTTTACTGGTTTTTTTTTATTGGTTTGAATATGTGAAAAGTTTTCTGAGTACTCAAGCCACTGAAATTCATCCAGACAATTCTAATTAAAAGCTCTTTGCTGTGTTCCAAATTGGGATACTGCTGAAGCTTCAACTGATAATTAAAAATGCAGGGCTCTATACACTATACACTTACAAACTGCATAAATAATCTTATGAAATGAATGTTTTTAAGAATACAATGTGTAACACAGAAATATGAAATGAAAGAATTTTTTTTTTTAATGATATGTTACTTTGAAACATGAAAGTAAAATTGCCAGTAGGTGGCGTCAAGCCACTGTCTTAAGTCAGTCACTGAGTTATTTATTCAATCAATTCGTTCAAAACGGCTGATTCATTCAGGAATGAAGTAAAGAATGTTTTTATGAATGGGTCAGTGAATCATTGCATCATCGGATACGTTCAAAAACACAAGTTCATTCACCACTGTGTGTTGCTGCAGAGACGCGCAGCATTTGTTCAGAATCATTTTCGTTAACAAAGTATTGTTAAAGTATTGTTGCCCTTAAACGAATAAAAGTCTGCCACAGACTATGCTAGCCAAACTTGTCATAATCGCTGCCTCTCTTTCTGTGTGTGTGCAGACTGCGCTGCTCAACCGTTATATGATCAATATGATCCAAAATGCAAATCACATAATTTAAAAACCAATAGTAGATATAATATCATGATTAAAAACCTATATTTTTTGCTTCACAGTGACACGGCTCAGTAACAAATAATGTATTTTGACAGATGGCAAGACTGTTACATAAGTTATATAGTAAGTTACAGATACCTGAGGCAGCTGATTCTTGCTATTTAAGTGCTGGCTGGGGGTGTTTTACTTCCTTGTCTTGGAAGAATTTTGAAATGTTTTATTTTCAAATAAATTGATATAGTAAAATACCACACACCAATGAACCGCCTGACTCCACAAGATCTAATCTCATTGGCTGGATCGTATAGATCCTATAACTTCATATTGACGGTTGGCCAGTTTGCAGTTACAAGGAAATATACTCCTATTATATTATATTAATAAGGAAAATGCCTGCTTTTTTCAGTAACTCGCACAATCAGTTAAATAATTGACAATCATTTAAATTAGGTGTGAATGTATGTATTTTTATGGACATTCACACTTCTAAAGAAAAATGTGAAATTACTGTAACATTATACTGCATTTTCTCTGTAAAAAGACTTTTCTTATTTTAAAAACAGTGTAGGATATAACTGTTCAGTGTTTACATATTTATATTCAGTTATAATTCTACACTATATATTTGGATTTCCTATAATTACTTTCTAGTATTTAATAAATAGATTCATAAATATTGAAGACAGAGAGCATATGGGTATTATATTACCCTCAGTGGATCTCCCCTGTGTGTAATCTGCTTGAAAGCCCCTCCCACCCCCATTTATCTGAACAATGACTGTGCAGGTTTATTTAAGATCATGTGAAAAGAGCCGCAATCTGATGTCACCGTAACCTTACCATCCATTCTGATTGGATGTTGCATCTTGCATAATAATGTACCGTTCTTTATAAATAGTCAATGCAGTGACAAAAGAATACAGCAAAGAAATTCAAGGAAACAAGACAACTGCGATACAGAAAACTTCAGCTTGCTGTTTGGAAGTCAGCTGCCTAAGGTTTGACTTTTATTTGTTTACATTTATTCACTTAGCACATGCTTTAATCAAAACCCAACAATACATTTTTGGTTCCTACCGGGAATGTTAATTTTGTCAGACCATTTCCAGAACAGCGGAAAGGTTATTTTTCGCTATTCAGAATATTTGTTGTTGTTTTAAGTTGTGCATAATCGCACAGGTTATTAGGCTGTTAATAGACATTGTAAAACATGTGATGTGGCTTATTAAGATAATGAAGGAATAAATGAAGCTGGTTGTGCTATTTTAATGATGCTGCACTGCAGGGAAACAGTCCAGATTAGGATGTGAGCTCAAAATGACAAGATACGCGATACAGAATGAGACCAAACGTGATATCAGCACGTCTACACACAGTAAACAAAACAAGCATACACATACCTCCATGACGTCTCCTTCTCTGAGATTTAAACCTAATACCACAAGTGTTCAGTTTTCAGTATATATGCTTCAATAAAAAAAGTATTTCAGTAAATAACAGTTGAGTAAAAATAATAATTTACAAACAAAAATAGATAAAAGTTATCTTACTGCTTATATAAATGTATTTGGGTTCTTGAGATAATAATTTTACCTTTGTTTATATCCGGAATGCTCTTCCATTTCTCTACAATGTCTTTGAGAAGATTATATTGAAGTCAACAAAAGACAAAGAGAAGGAATGAGTATTGTGTGCATTGCTAGAGAAAATGTAACTTTATGACAGTAAAATGATAAATGATGAATCACATCATCAGACAGTAATGAGCAGTTAATCAGGGAACAAAACATCCTGCACACTGGATACAGATTACAGTAACTTTACAACAGATCAATGTGACTGTGATGAACTTACCAACTTCCTGTACAAGGTCCAATATGATCTGAGAAGATATGAAAACAATACTCAGACATTAGAGCATGTATTAGAACTAGTATTAGAACAGATACAGAAAATAAATTTAGTCTAAAAAAATCAACAATTGTATATTGCTTTATCAATGACTGTCTAACTTACCGCAGGTAAAGCATGATGAAGAGCCAAAGACAAGCTCAGCAGAAGAAAAGCACATGAATGCATTGTCACTGGAAATCAGAATAACCACATTTAATTGATAAACTACCATCTTATCACTCATAAGCCTGTAATCAGTGTTTAAATTTAATGGAACTATATATACTAGAAGCCCAGTAATAATCAGGAAAAGATGGACACCTACCAGTTTCCAGTCACTACTGAGGCTGTGTGTGTTCAAATGTGAAGTGAGAGTCTTTTAAGCTTCATTCACCCCACGGCAGTCCACTAAAACCCACCCTGAAGCTGACTGGAAAAACTGGCTTGACTGAAAAATGAAAATGACTGACGGGGCTGTTGTTTGCTCATTTTAGACTTGACTTAAAGATTTCAGACTCGCGCATTGCTTTATGTTTATGATACATTCATGCCTCAAACTGTCATCAGAATACATATCAGGTCAATAGGAAGTTATTTCTAACAATCGCTGTCTAAAACTCACTGCCTATTAGCATGATAAACACTCAGAGAGCTGTCATGACCGAAATGTGTTAGCTCATAGTTAAATATATGAAAAACAAGAAGCAACACCAACACTCTCCTAACTTCGGTGGGCCTGGCCGTTCACCCAAGAAAGCCCAGCGGAATCATGATCAAGCCCCGGAAGCAGGGCCGTAGCTAGAGGATTGGGGGCCCCCTGAAAAAATATTGATGTGCCCCCCCCCCACCCCCACCACACACAAATTATATACTGTACAATATACAAGCATGGAACCAAATTGCATGCTTTTTTATGGTTTTCATAATATCTCAGTTAAACAACTAATAAAATATTAGAATTATTCACAGAACATGGGCCTATATAGTATAATTCCTGGATTTTGTGGGCCCCCCTGGGCAGTGGGGGCCCCTAGAATTGTCACCACCTTTCACCCCACTAGCAACGGCCCTGCCCGGAAGTGAGCGTGAAATGTGATTACGACAGTCCAGTGACAATGGAAACATGGCTACGGACCCTTTTCATAGACTCTGATGATGCATTTCCACAGTAAACCTGACACAGCTTTATCTGCTCACAAGAAAGGAATAAATCAACTGAACAACAACGAAGGGGGATCCAGGTTTGGGGGACTTTACTGATGGAGGCATAAAGTCATTTGTGTAATATAGCATTGTGAAACAGAAGATGCTGCCCCTTCCTCATTCTCTGCCTTCCTGCAGGAGATAAACAAGACAGATGTGACAGTTTGTCATGGACAAGTGCCTTCAAGCCCAAGAGGTGCCAGAGTTCTTACAGTTCTAGAATATTACCGGTTTTCAAAGATTATTTTCATTCCCTTACAGTACAGATGACAGTAGAAAGACAGTACAAGACAGTAGAAAGAATTCAGACCTGCTGAGCAGCATGAAATGCAGAAAGGCCTTTAGCTGTCCAAAACATCTCTTGCAAAGAAAATCACTCCTTTAACGTGTGTATTGTTAGATATAAAGAAGACTGCAGATTTGGGTAGATTAATAGTTTACTGAGCTCCAGTACAACATCACTTTCACTTCTGAAGCTTTTTCAACTGCCTTTAAAAGAGCTTTTTAAAACGTTCAGTTCTCTTGATATCAATGCATATATATGTAAAAAAAAAAACTCTGAGATGCTCCCAATATGATGCACAGATCAGTGATACGAAGTCAAACGTGTCCTTAGTCAATGACAGCTGCTAAAGAACACAGACAACTGCTAAACTCTGAATAAAAGTAGTGTCTGCTTAACCTCTGAAAGTACAACACAGCGCTTAACATCACGTGTTCCTTCATCAGATGTTTGTCTTGACACTCAGGTGATTTCTTGGAGCTGGACAGTATTGCAGCTCTCAGTAGAGTCTTGTTACAGTGTGTTATTGATCTGCTGTCAGGACATGAAACATTTTCACACATGTAAGAAACATCATCTTGTTTAGATCAGTGGTGTTGAGAAATAAAGCAGCAGACAGTAGATAAGATTGAGATCATTCGCTTTTAGCCTCATTCCAGCACAAGGTGGTGGTTACGATGAGAAGATGAATGTGTGACCTTTAAAGCATGCTGCAGTTATTAAGAAACAGGTGACATAACACACTTTCTGGCTTCTCCTCAGGCGTTACATATTTCACAATAGTCCAACTCCAAGCTCATATGCAAACTGTGTTTATTTTAAGCCATTCTCACCGTTTTTCTCACGGTGCATCACAGAAAAGTTGTTCTCCAAGCTGATGGTCCCATACAATTAGACCTTGGTCTTTTTACTCCACTCATCTCAAAGATGTCATGTATGTCAAGACGGCAAATTACTTGGGCTTTCAAGTGATTAAAATGTTTTATTTAATAAATTGCACAATGTGGCAATTAATTACTTTAGGTAATCGCAAATAAGCCACACATGGGCATCGATAGACTCTTCTTACTGGGGCATGACTCTGTCTGTGTGAGTGTGTGAGTGTGTGTTTGTGTGTGTGTGTGAGAGAGAGTGTGTAGCCGTGTCCCAAAGTTTAGGGTACGCACTTTGAAGTCCACGGACTTGGAAGGCCACGCCTCCGAAGTCCATGAGACGCTCCGCCTTCGCAGGATTTCCTAATTGCGCCACCAGGTATCCCAGATTGCTGCTCCTGTCGCATAGCAACGGTGCGAGATGAGAGCTGCCATCCTGACAGGGTAGGTGGAGCCAGAATTGCTCTTGTTTTTGTTTTTATGTCATAATGGAGGAGACGGTGATTAGCCAAGACCGAGGCCAGGTAAATTACACTGGTTTGCTGCATCCTTAATTGCTGGATTACAACTTTAAGTGCTGGTATTGGCTTTGAGTTTATTTGAATAATGTAATGATATGAAAAACTACAAAACACACACACACACACACACACACAGCAGTTCAAATGCTGACCGATAACTTACAAAGGTGCGATTTTATAAAGTTTATTGTCTTGACCATGGTGATCATATGTAGACAGGTTTGCAACCCGGACATTTTAGGCAGTTAAGCATAAAAATAAAAGTGTGAATAATAATAATAATAAAAAATAATAAAAAAAACCTGTTATTTTTTCAGTTGCAGCTGTCACAGCTGAACAGTGCTCTGTTTGGCCGGTCAGAGTCCTTCAGATGCAGCCTCTGATATAGTTAGCAACAATTTGTTAATATTCTGACAATAGACGTTACTTTCATTTTCAATATAATCAGTGGTGGTCTGTAAGGAAGTACATTCATTAAGTATTCTCGTACAAATGTAAAATACCAAGTTTTCTTCTTTTTTTTCTCACAGGACAGCAACACTATAAAAATATGGTCTTTTACAACATGATGCATTGCTGTAGATTAAACTACCCAACAGTATGAAGTAGGCAACTTTAAATTGAATAACCTTGAATATATTCAGAAGTAAATTGCAACATACACCGTAGTGCAGCAGTAATATTAATGCAAAACCATCCTGACAGATTCTTTTTCAGAACAATACCTTTACTTTTACTCTCAATACCTTAAGTCTATAGAGTATGTAAGATAATACTTTTAATTAGAGGATAATTCACCCAAAAATGATAATTCTGCAATCATTTACTCACCCTCAAGTTGTTCCAGGTTTGGAATTTTCATTTTTTGGTGAACTATCCCTTCAACTAAGGTTTTAAATATGACTGTTTTTCCCCAATGTGGTATTACTACAAGTAGTTTATTAAAGTACCTCAATATTTCTTCTACTAATTACTTTTTCATAGCTCTAAACAATTTCTCTTTTCTGTCTTTCCCTAAATCAGACCAGACTCCTGTTCTGCAGGATAAAGCTGAATGTGCCAGCACTGGACAGGTTTTTAATGGTTTTGGGCTGAGTGGGGAGGCCCTGACAGTGCTGCTGGATCTTCTGAGAAGTGCCACAATCCAGACCCTGGTGTTTCTCTTCTGTCTGGCCAGTGGTACATCATACAGAGTGGTCTCCAGAGTGTTTGACATGCCTCGTTCCACTGTCCACTGCATTGTCCTCTGAGTCGCTGAGGAGGTGCTGCCATTTACCACCAAGAGATTCACCTCCCGAAGACCCCAGAACACAGGGTTTAAAATTGATGTTGTTTTTCTGATGTTAAACCGAAGCTGCAAATAGTTGTAAAAAAGTTATTTCAGTAATGTATAGAACAATTTGTTTTGCATGTAAAAAATGTTTTTACAGGACAAAAAAAAATTACGTATAAAAGAATGTTTTGTAAGCTGCATTAAAAAAAAAGAATGTACATAATTACTTCCCTTTTATTTACACGTGAATATGCATAACAGAAATACAAAATGTACAGAAAGTACTCAGGCTCATTTATAAATAAATTACATTACAAAAATGAATAACGTATACAACTTACCATTTCGTTTTTAACTTACATCACAAAAATAAACTGCAGAAATTAATTAGGTTGTTTCGTTGACAATGTGACAAAAAAAAATTTCCACGGTTTTCTCTTCTTGAGAGAAGGGTTAATAAATAATTTATAGTCTCTCCATTCTCTCCCTGCTCTCCTGTGCTCTTCTCTCCTCTGTCTCTCTCTCTCTCTCTCTCTCTGGAGTTTGATGCCCTCCCTGAGTAGCTCCAACAGCTTCCACTCACTCCCTCACCTCTCCCAGGACACTTGCAATCCTAAAACAGAGCAAATAAACCATGCCTGTTAATAACAACAGAACAAAGAATTTCAGCAAAAATCTGTCTATTAACTTGCTTACATTGTATTTTTTAAGTCTTTCCCCAGCAGGCTCATTTTCTCCAAAATAGTCCTAAAACAAGAGAAAATGGAAACACTTATGAGAAATATTTAGACAGTGGTGCAATCTTTGAACATATGTACAAATTGGTGCAACATTACAAAATATGACACCGCAGGACATGCATACAAAATACTGAAGTGCTCAAGTTTGGTTAAAACATTTTGTAAACATATCTTGCATGACAGCACTACAAAAACACAACAAAGGGAAAGACTATTGCCTTATATAGTGGCTGTCTTAATTGTTTGTGGGGTTTGTAAAAAAAAACCTGGCTTTTAACACTTGTTTCGATAGGTATTTGAGTGAATGAAAACACAATACTTACATTTCAATGTGAATTCCCCCACAGAACTCCTTGTTCTTTGAATAAAACACCGTCGTCTGCACGCTAGTGATTCTGGGATATGGTAGGGTGCAAAGTGTCCATCAGATGTACACTTCATTTTCCTGGGAAACAGAGGGCCCAATTGACCGTTCGCAAAGAGCTTGATTGACAGGTGATCCGACCAATCAGAACTCAGAGATTATGCGCCACCGCTGCTATCCACCATCTTGCCCGACAGCTACAGCCGGTGTTGTGCCCAATTCTGACCCCTGTCAGATTACCCCCTAGTATTGGTAGGTTTAGGGTTAGGTGTGGGGGAGGGGTTAGGATTAGGCAATCATATAGCAATTTCAACGAGAGGGGTAATAATTTGGCCGGGGGTCGAAAATGGGCACAACACCAGTCTCCATTGAAATCCATGTTAAAACGGGGTAAAAAAGATCGACTGAATTGAAACTTTTTCAATATAACTAAATATAAAAATGTGCGGAGGGTTAAGATGTGCTGTTGTTGGCAGCCACAGTAACGGTAATAAGATAAGGTATTCCTTTAAAGTACTTGTTTTGCGTACCAGAAAATCTGTCATGTCCGGCGCTGTATGCATGGCTTGCAGCGCTTAAAGGGGGAATAACATGCAGAAACAACAGTTTCACCCAATCTCATGTTAATCTTGAGTACCTATAGAGTAGTATTGCATCCTTCATATCTCCAAAAAGTCTTTAGTTTTATCATATTTCTAAAAGATACAGATTTACGATTCTCTCAGGAAAAAGCCGAGCTCCTGGAGGCGTGCCGTGGGCGGAGCTAAAGAGTGACTGAGCACTTGAGCCGATTGCCAACAAAACAGAGACATTTGATGTTGTTTCACTTACCGTCTGCAGTTCTGAATCATGACCGGGATCTTTTATAGCTGTGACTGCTCCATCTTTCAGTATCAAACGATGTGCAAATCTAGCGTCGAACTGGGCCTTGTTTATAAAACGTTCGTCATCAAAACACTTGTTTTGTCTCAGTGCATCTCAGTGTGGTATGGAAACAGCTCCAGCCAAGACTGCAAAGCCTTGCAGAGAGTTGTGCGCTTAGCTGAGCGTATCTCTGGGTCGGCTCTCCCCTCTCTGCAGGACATCTACATCAAACGATGCAGAGGCAGAGCTGACAAAATCATCAAAGATTCAAATCACCCTGGTAACTGTCTTTTCACTAGGCTGCCATCTGGTAAGCGCTTCCGCTGCCTGATGGCAAAAACAGAGAGACTCAGGAGGAGTTTCTTCCCCACGGCCATCAGGCTCCTGAACTCAAAGTCAGCCTCTTAAAAACATCATCTGACTTACTTCAAATCACTAATCACACACTCATTATTACTCTCTACCTCATAACTACCTCATAACTGTCATTTGCTCATTTGCACACTTGCACACTACACGTTCTGTATCTTGTAAATCGTATCTTATTTTCATATTTATTTTATTTTTTGTGATTGGCTGCTTCATGTCAACCATGTATAACCTGTTGCACATTCCTCTCTGTACAGTCATGCTTATATTAATATTTAATTCTACAGCTTACTGTCATGCACATTCTTTTACATTTTATATTTTATTCTTTATATCTTATTTTTCATTCTTCTTATCTTATGTTTACTTCCCTTGTGTTGTTTTTTCAATATTTGCACTGTCCATGGAGCGGACCCGACTCTCATTTCACTGCTGGTTATACAGTCTCTGTATAGTCGTGTATGTGACAAATAAAACTTGAAACTTGAAACTTGAGAAACTCTGTTGCTGCCCCGAAAAAACAAACTGCATCCACTGTTCACGTTATCTTTCCCTCACAACCAAAAACTCACTCCTTTACAGACATTCTTCCCGAGCGAGTCCCGTTCAGTGCCGAATGAAACGCGTTGATGGGCGCGCTCTTGCTCTGGTCGGGTTAAGGCTAGAAGGGATACGTATGGCGCTACTGGGCATGCGCACATCAATATAGCATAATTTTTGTCATTTCCGGTCAGAGCTGTATCCCTTCTAGCCACAACCCTCTGGTCGATGCGTGCACAGGCGCGTTCTTCCAGGAGAAATGCCCATATAAGGAGTTCCACCCTTGTTTACGTCATCAAGAGCCACGATTGAAAAAAAAACTCTCTGAAACTTGTACGAACCCGGAAGTAAGATTTTTGGCTCAGAAATACTGTTAAGTCCAAATTGTTTAATTAAACTTTGTCCATGCTTAGCATGAGAATCCAACTCTTTAACAGTGTAAACAACTCAGTGCATGAAACAGCATTGTACCCCGCTTTAAGTTAAAATACTGAGTGTGAAATAATGACAAGATGTTAAAATGAGTGCTCAGATTGGGAGCTGTATATGCACGTGCGCTCATCTGTTTTCAATGCAGCTAACCTCACGTCGCTTTATGTCATCTTCCCACTCAGTAAACTATGACAGGTGTTTTACTGCAAAAACACTGTCACCGCGACACTCTAAAGTGATGAAACTATGGCGCCATGTGCTTTTTCTAAACCATTTTCATAGGTTTCACATTATATTGTCAGCTCGGAAAATATGTAAATACGCATGCCCAGTAGCCACAGCTGTTCCCTTCCAGCCTTAACCACAAATCAGACAGAAGAGTAGATCAACTTCGGTGGACTTAAACTTGATAAATGGTGTGTTCTGCGGTTGAAATAAAATACTTTCTGATGTTTATTCATGTTCATTTCGTGCTTTACATAAATGACAATTGATTCATTGTGTCACAACACATTAAAAAGCTACAAAACGGTATTTATTGTTTGAAATTCTTTAAAAATGACAAAATTTAAAAGCTGAGAGTCCTGAGACCTTGTTTCATATCAGAAGTAACTTGCTCAGTCTTCTCTGTTGGTGTGTTGTCAGTTTCCTCTTTGCTCTGCGATGTATTTTTCACTGCGTGAGAACATGAGTGTGTGTGAGCAGCATTGTTTGTCGGGGATGGCAACAGTAACCAAGGAGGGCAGGTCTTTGCGAAGGTCTTGCGAACATCGTCCGATTTAATAGTAATGACACAATGTCCTGTGACTCCTCTTGACAATGTGTGCATTCACTAGAGATTAATAAAATACTGCAGTTTAACATTTATTTTACTCGTGTCCTTTAATTTATAAAATTTCATTTACATTGCTGCATTTGTCTAAGACAGACAAGTCAAAAAAGTTCAATTATGTTTTTTTGGATATTAGCTTTCAGGGTTTGAAAATGTAAAAATGTGCAAAGTTTAAAAATTAATTTCGCAGTCACAAGGGTGTCTTGGGAAAAAAGTTTGAGAACAACTGAATTATAGCAAAGCAGATGGTCAGGTGCAATCAGAGAAGTTCTTATGTACAAGACAAAAAATAAAAAGTCAAAATTATAAAGAGGCAAAGAATACAAATGATTATGAAGGTGGACAATCAGATTTGGGCCACATTCAGCTTTAGTGTGAATGTTACTTTAATTTCGCTGACTGAACATGTTGAATCACTGTTTGTCTGTCTTGAAATGTCTGAGAAGGGATGTACTGTACTCTGTTGGCTGTCGACATTGGTCTGCATCTGTTGATGCGGTGTGGATTGGCTTTAAGTGTGATGGCAAAAGAAATTAAACACAATTAAATTGCCTTCCTGCCGAGTGAATGCATGGGCTATTTCTTAAATTACTCCTATTTTTAATCCTCTTTCCACTCTCAGAGTACTGCAGTTTCTTTCCAGAATGTGTTTGCAAAAATGATGTTGAAACTCTGTCCACATTGATGGCAGGTGAAGTAGCTTGAAAGGCTTCTCTCCAGAGTGAATGCTCAAGTGTAACGTAAGAGCTCAACACAGTTTGCAGATGAAAGACTTCTCTCCAGTGTGAACATACATGTGTTCATTAAGGTTTCCTTTTTTAACGAAACTCTTTCCACACTGTTGACATGTGAAAGGCCTCTCTCCGGTGTGAATTCTCATGTGTACACAAAGGTTTCCTTTTTGTGTGAAAATCCTTCCACATTGATGGCAAGGGAAGTTTCTTTTAGATTTAGTCTTCCGAACCGAATTGGTTTCAGTCTGTATGAAATCAGGTCTCTCATAGTGATTTTTCTCTTCTATTTCTTTCAGTTCTTCTTTCTCCTCTTTCAGTGCCATCAGTTCTAAAGTGGAAAAGACAAAAATCTATTTAATTTATACAGTGGCGAACAGATGCACCGGTCAACTGGCCATTTTTTATTTTGTTTTATTTTAGATCTTCTGTTCCAGGCTTGCACACAAACTGCACTGCAATCATTTCCCCAAATGCCATCTGTGTGGAAATATTACGTTATTATTATAATTAGTCTGCAAACAGCCATTAACAGAGGCTGAAGACTGACGCAAAGAGGAGAAAATACTATAGCGGGAAGTGCAAGATCACTGTTCAAGATGCACAAAATAAAGGAATCCTAAATGTTGAATTTTATTATGAATGTGTTTCTGTTTTCAGAAAAGTTTACATGGCGTTTTCTTTTCATCTTGCCTCCATATAATGCATTGAAATAAATGTTAATACGTGCAGAGCTGTTGTTTACAGTGGTAACCAAGGAAACGCTGTATTACTGTTTCATAAGCACCACCTGCTGTCAGAGAGTGAAACTGCGTCTCAATCAGCCGTCTGCTGTTTCTGTTTCATGAACGATTTATGTAGCATAATTTCACAAAGCTGAAGTCACACCATTCTGTTTCTGCTTTAGATTTTGAAATTATAGTCTAATATAAATCAAACATTGCACTTTTTTTGTTTGTTTTTTTGGATTGATTCATGATTGAAATGCAGCGGTTGCCTCTAATTTCAAATAGCTATGTATCGTTACTTGTCTTTAATAATGTTTGAACTTTACATTTGTTAGGCTAGTGGTTTTTGCTGTGGTATTGAAATTGAAATCGAGAATTGTAAAATGTTATTGGTATATAAAATATTGGTGTCATAAGCTTATTTATTTGAATACAAGATAACAGATAACAAATATAACTCTTTTTTTTTTTTTTACTTTTATTTTATTTATTTATTTTGTGGCAGGGCCAGTGAAAATATTGGCAGGGCAAGTAATAATTTGAACTACTGGCCGAATACATCACATTTAGAAAGAATGATCATTTCTATATTTTTTCCATCAAAAACGAGACCTGAGTATCAGAAGCTCTCTGACCCTCCATAGACAGCAACACAACTGTAATGTTCCCGGGTCCAGAAACATAGTAAGGACATCGGTAAAACAGTCCATGTGACATCAGTGGCTCAACTTCAATTTTGCGAAGCTATGAGAATACTTTGTTTGCAAAGAAAACAACAATTCTTCTCACCCGAGTTACGTCTTCCGCCATTTTGGAGAGTACGATGTAATTGATGTAATCAGCGTAGTTTTACGTTCGGGGGAAAGCTTGCGTATGCGTTGTGATACTCTCTAAAATAGAGAAGGGATAATCCGTTTACCATTAAACTGATCTTCGTTTTTATGTAACTGACCTTACAAAATTATAAAGAGTCTTTAAGAAATCATTTAAATGACACTTTTCAGACTAGTCGACACAGGCAAATTTCAATCAACAAAGATTTCAAACCTAAAATGATGGCACATTCATAGTTTTTATTTTTACTATTATTACTGTCCACTTGTTTAGCTGTATACACATACATTTTGTATCGTATAGGCGTTTCGTCCAGACGGATCCGGCGTTTTGGAAGAGTGAAACCGGGTCCCAGAGTGGATAAACGTGTGGACCGCCAATCTGTATATTTTCTGAAACGATAATGTCATCACCCCACGTCTCACCCCTAGTCAGACACCGCTACGTCACGTAACAGCAACAAAAACATGAACAAACACTGAATGATTGTCTTATTAACTAACATTAACACAGATTAATAAATGTTCATAAAGCGTTCATTATCGAAGGCGATATATCTGCGATAATAAAAGCGATATTGCATAGCTTGTCAGTGATCTACGGCTCCGTGTATTAAATGCCGCTCCACTGACAGGTGATGGGGATTTAGCGCTAATCAAGGAGCCGGCTTTACTAACGAGATGCGCATGCATATTGCATGAGATATATCGCTCAGCCCTACTCCCTAGTTTTCACTTCTTGCTTTTAGATTTATTATAAAATGACCATTATAACACATTTTAGTATTGTACTTAAGTAGTATAGCAAGTACAATTAAATAATAAGCCATTAAATATTTTGAAATATTTTTAGATTTAATTTAAAATCTTAATTTTTTAAACACTGCCTTAAAAAGTACACATCAAAAAGAGTGTGTTGAGTTATCTTTAACTATCCTTAATATATTCAGCCAACACAGACTTGTTACTGCTGTAGTTATGTTACTAAGCATCACTTCATGCACAGGTCTATTTCTGACATCAGTTTGTTCTGTCCGTTGCTACAGTTACCCGCCACAGCTGATTTTTACCTGTTAACTTCAAACCCTGGTTATCACTGTCAATCATAGCAATGACTAGCAGAACAATTTAGTGGAGTCACGCACATAATGTTTTAACAGTATACATGGATGTTCAGTCCTATTAGACAAACAAAACTTTTCTTCAAATTGTCAGTGGATTATGTAGGGATACTTATAGCGCAACTGACTGAGCTTTATCACGTGAAAACTTGTATACTCTACTTGCAAAAACAAAAATGAGCTCAGAGCGGATTCTGACTAACCTACAGAAAACACCTCTGACTGGCCATTGCTTTCAACAGAGACGCGATTGGCTACAATACTCAACACTGCAAAAGCACATTGTAAATAAACGTGTGGTTCTGTAATTCGAAACCAGAGCAAGCACACAAAAACACACAGGAGTGGTTAAAAGCGGTTGACTACAAGCGGGTATAGAATTCAATTGATACTAATGGTACTGTAAAAAAAAAAAGAGGGGTCACGTGGTCTCAACATGTCTGTCCACACGAGACGACCCGCTACATGTCAAATAAAAGCGCTTTCATTTGGACAATCATGTGACTTTCTTCAAAATTAATTTCTGCAGAGCTGGACATTTGAATTAGGATCAAATCAGTGAGTTCAGCTTTGACAATGAAACCAACCTGTTTGTGTCTCAGGATCTTCTTGTTTGATGCTGAATACTTCTAAAATCTTCATGTCTTCACTCTCCTCTTTAATAATCTCCATCTTTATAGGCAGTCACGTGGATCTCAGTCGCTTCACCGGGAATGTTTCTGTGTTTGGGGGAAAAAACCCACAGTAAATCTCTCCAGTCAGTCAGTGACAGTTAATGGCCTTAAATGGCCTGATTAGCCCCCAAAAATAAAAATGAACAAAAGAACACAAAGTATACAAACACTTAAAAAATATAATTGGAAACAAATGTGCCATTTTTACCAAATGCAGGAATCATTTAAACAATGAATGTAATAAATGTGCGTGTAACAAAACAAATATAAAACAATAATGAATATCTTGAATTCCAGACTGTCCTGCTATGACCAATGAAGTCAGTAACCATTCAGAGCTCACAAGCACAACATAACACACTAAAGTCACACATGACTAGATTAATTAGATTAATGAGTCAGATTAACTGAGAAACTGATTCATATCAGTGTTTGTAACTCACTAAAAAGAGCCGACTCTTGAGGGTGTTGCTCAGGAATCAGACTCATTCATCGCTGCATGTTTTTGATTCATTAGAAAGAAAAGACTTCATAGTGTTTACGTGTGTGTGTGTTTGTGTGTCTGTGTGTGTAACTTACCGTTGTCAGTTTCTCTCATCACTGCTTGCGACTGAATAACTGTTCACAACAATAACACTAATGTTGTTAAAACTATACTGAAATCTGAACAGTTTGCATCGAGTTTAAACGAGTAAAAACAACAGATGCAGGAGCGCGGCCTTGTGACGTCATATAGCCACACCAAAATAAACGTCCTCTTTATTCTCTGAAGATTTCCTGAAGATCAAAGTTTGAATTTGTAACAATACAAAATGGACTGATTTTTTTTTAACTTACCCTTTAATAATGTTGAAGGATAATGTTTTACTGAACACAAAACTAGAGACTTGTTTAGTAAGATTTTATCTGAACATAAGTGACACTCGACCTAAAACTAAAAACATAGATTCTGTTATCTTAAGATTATATTATTAGTAATATTAGTTATATATTATGTTATTATATTGCTATATATAGTATTCTTTCTTTTATCTGCATTTTACTGCTGCTGTAGCTCGTTTCCTTCTAATAAACCTGGAGTTGCAAACTAAATATTGTTGGCTCTGTGTCAAATTGCTTGTTTTGTTCCTAGATTCAGTGCTGATGGCCTGCTGCACCCAGCAGAGTCAGTGTGAACTCCTGTAACACAACATCTCCAAGATGATATAAACCGCAGGATTAGTAAGTAACATCTCAAACATACACTACTGTTTCATAAGTTTAGGTTGGTATGATTATTTTTTTTTAATGTTTTTGAACGTCTCTTATGCCAACCACAGTTTAATGAATGAAATTAATACAATTTAAAGTAACTGTTTTCTATTTGAATACATTTAGAGAGGTAATATTGATTCAGAATGCAGCGGCACGACTGGTCTTCAATGAGCCCAAAAGAACCCATGTTACACCTCTCTTCATCTCACTGCACTGGCTACCAGTGGCAGCTCGCATCAAGTTCAAGACACTGATGCTTGCATACAGAACGACCACAGGCTCGGCACCCTCCTACTTCCACGCACTATTACAAATCTACATCCCCTCCAGAAGTCTGAGATCTGCTAGTGAGCGACGCCTTGTGGTACCATCACAGAGAGGCTCAAAATCACTCTCCAGAACATTCTCATTCACCATTCCTGGATGGTGGAATAATCTTCCCACCCCTATCCGGAATGCTGGATCCCTGTCAATCTTCAAGCAACAACTGAAGACTCATCTCTTTCGGTACTACTTGACTTCATCCTAAACTTTAAAAAAAAAAAAAAACTTTCCCTTTATCTTTCTCTCCTTCCCTTGCTAGCTTGTACTTATTTGAACAATGACTGAGACTTGGTGTTACGAGCACTTCCTCTGTCTGATTGCCTCTTCATGATGAATCGCTTTATGTACTCCCCAATTGTAAGTCGCTTTGGATAAAAGCGTCTGCCAAATGACTAAATGTAAATGTAAATGTAATTTATTCCTGTGATGATAAAGCTGAATTTTGTGTCACATGATCTTCAGAAATCATTCTAATATGCTGATTTGCTTCTGAAGAAATATTTCTGATTATTATCAGTGTTGAAAACAGCTGTACTGCTTAATTTTTCCAGGATGCTTTGATGAATAAAGTTTTAAAACAGTACAGTGTTTATTTGAAACAGAAATATTTGCTCTAACTTTTGATAATTGACAAGACATTGATAATAATCAGAAATGTTTCTTGAGCAGCAAATCAGTGTATCAGTTTGATTTCTGAAGGATCATGTGACACTGAAGACTGGAGTAATAAAAATTAGCTTAGATCACAGAAATAAATTACATTGCATAATATATAGAAAACTGTTGTGTTAAATTACTGTGGCATGTGTAGTCCATTTAAAATACATGTTTTAGCCAAGTATTCACACAACACATCTGATAACCTTGCACTCCAGTTATGTGATGAAATAAATAATATTTTGTCTGAATAATATGAACAAATCAAATCACTTTTATTGTCAAATCACCACAGCACAAGTGCCTTGGTGAGTGAAATTCTTGAGAGCGTGCTCCAGACAGTGCAAAAAACAAAACAATTTACATATAGACAGTACATATTTACAGACTGTACAGAAGACAATGTGCATAATACACATACACATACTCAATATACACAGTGTACTATAAAGACATACTTAGTTACCAATACACTGTATGTACACATTTTACATTATGTACACATCTATACATAGTAATATGTTAAGGTACAACAGATTATACATTTGCAACAGATTAGTTGTGCAATAGATAGTTGTGCAAAGGTGCAACAGATTATACATATGCAATGTTGTGGATGTGCATTGTATGGTATCCAGTGATAGCAGATAGGTTGTGTTATTGCAGTGTGTGCGTGTAGTCTAGTAGAACTGTGTTAAAGTGCAGTGCATGGCATGTTGTGTGAGTGGGAGTGTGCTGTAGGGTGAATTAGTTCTGACTGTTCATTAGCCTGATAGCCTGAGGGAAAAAGCTGTCCCTCAGTCGGCTAGTGCGGGATCGGGTGCTGCGGAGACGTCTCCCTGAGGGCAGCAGAGAGAGCAGTCTGTGGGATGGATGGCTGGAGTCCTTGATGATCCTCCTGGCTTTCCTTATACACCGCCTGGTGTAGATTTCCTGGAGGGAGGGAAGCTCACCTCCAACAATGTGGCGGGCAGTTCGCACGACCCTTTGCAGAGCTTTGCGGTTGCCAGCAGTGCTGTTTCCAAACCAGGCGGTGATGCAGCCGGTCAGGATGCTCTCCACAGTGCAGGTATAGAAGGATCTGAGGATGCTGGGGCTCATTCCAAACTTCCTCAGCCGTCTCAGGAAGAAGAGGCGCTGATGTGCCTTCTTCAGCACTGCGTCTGTGTGAGCAGACCATGTGAGATCCTCGGCGATGTGAACGCCGAGGAACTTGAAGCTGTTTACCCTCTCCACAGGTGTCTTGTCGATGGAGATGGGTGTGTGTTCTCTGCTCTGTCTCCTGAAATCCACCACCAGCTCCTTGGTCTTGTCGATGTTGAGTGAGAGGTGGTTCTCCTGGCACCATTTAGTCAGGGTACTCACCTCCTCTCTGTAGGCCGTCTCATCGTTGTCGGTGATCAGGCCTATCACCGTTGTGTCATCGGCAAATTTGACGATGACATTGGAGCTGTGTGTAGCTGTACAGTCATGTGTGTACAGGGAGTACAGGAGTGGGCTGAGAACGCAGCCCTGCGGGGCACCAGTGTTGAGGATCAGGGGAGATGAGGTGTTGTTGCCCATTCTGACCACCTGACTTCTGCCTGTCAGGCATGCTTTGAGCACACGGCCTGGGATGCCATCCGGGCCCACAGCTTTGCGGATGTTCACCCGTTTGAAGGATCGAGTTACATCCGCGACAGAAAGGGAGAGTGGACTCACCTCTTCTGCAGCAGCCATGGTAGCGCACTCTGTGTGGGCGGTGTTATGAGCCTCGAAACGAGCATAAAAGGTATTCAGCTCATCCGGTAGAGAGGCCGCAATGTTCACAGTAGCTGGTTTATTCCCTTTAAATGTTTTAAATATTCAAATCTTTTTGTGTATCATGCCATGGCTCTATTTTATTTAAGTTAAAAAAGAATTATTAAAACTGTCATATTTCAGAGATTTTATCATTTCAAATAATGACACTATTGTCGTTTAGATCAAGTTTGTAGCAATCGATCTATGAAAAATGTATCTAGCTATAAACTTTTATAGCTAGTTGCAATTTTTTGAATACGACATTTATTATTGAAATATAAAAATATTACAATTATTAAAATATACAGTATATTCACAATAGTGAAACAGTAATATAATAAACAGTCCCTATTACTTATTTATTATCACTATTTTCCATCAAATCTATTAAAAAAAAGCATGGGGTTTATATAGAAACCAAAATATTAAACAAATCAAAACTATCTTTTAGCTTCTTCAAAGTCATGATCCGTTCATATTCAAGTTCTGCACATTCTGAACATTCACTCAACCACTTCACATGCTTTAAAGTCATCCATTAAAATACATATACGTAAATTTAGCATTTTTAAAGAAATGAATACAAATGCACAACTTATATTTATCTACAAAACCAATTTCAAGCATTTAACCATAAGTCTCTAGATCAAAAGGTTTTTTACAATCATGAGAAACATAAATTCAGTCAAGTGTGTTGTGCTGTTGTGCAAATGTTATTAAACTTGCATCTAAGTTTGCCATGTTAAAGACTTTTAAAAAAAGAAAATTTACCTGCTATGTTGAGAAGTATGGCTCCGGCAACACTCAAATCTGTGTTAAACTTCATACTTATATTCTGGTCTTTGATCTGACTGCTGTTTCCACAACTGTCAGGTTCCTCGTGAGATGTAAAGCAAGTATCGCCACATTTATGAGAAGTTCTCTGCCCACCCCTATTACGTTTATCTCTGAATCTCTTTTTTTTTCCTGCAGAAAAAAAATAATCAAAAAGCTTATTCTGAGGTTAC
This sequence comes from Schizothorax lantsangensis, assembly GCA_027422415.1. Classification (NCBI taxonomy): domain Eukaryota; kingdom Metazoa; phylum Chordata; class Actinopteri; order Cypriniformes; family Cyprinidae; genus Schizothorax; species Schizothorax lantsangensis. Next base: position 202,954 of record JAPDDO010000466.1, read on the forward strand.
TGTGGGTGGGACATGTCCATTTTGAAACTGCTTGCAGAAACCTTGTAAAACACAGAGACAAATTCATCTCTAATCTGTCATTCTTCATAATTTAATTCATACATGTATCATGAAGTACATAAATATAAACTTACATACTCATTTACTAGTGTGATCAAAGTGATGAAGTCCCACTATTAACTCACCACTTATAAATGTCTGTGAATGTTAGATTTGATATGGTCTGTGCTTTTTATTTTTATTTATTTTTTTAAAGATAGTTGGTGGTTTATAGACAGAGAATGGACTTGTCAAAGAAAAGACCTGCATGTTTTCCTAATTCTGGACATTTCAGACCTGAACGCACTTTTACAATTCTTACAGGAAACTTGCCTTTATTTGACCAAACATGTACAATGAAAACTATTCATTCTTAAAATTGCTGAACATGTCAGTTTTAAAAGATTTCTGGTCACACAACAGGTAAAACCAGACCACTTTCTGCAATAACGGCGGTTTCCAGTAAGTCACATTATATCGAGAATGACACCGTTTAGGCTATACGTGTATATTCTGGGAATAAATAAGGGAAAACACAGATTGTCCAATTTATTAATACTTTTGGTGAAACTAAAACTGTGCTTCACTTCTAAACTTGATATCTTTGCTTTTGATTACTGTAACTCTAAAGTTTTCAGTCTGCTAGATTAAATTATAGGATGAATATGAACCAGTCAAGTAAGCTATAAATTATTTTTGCTGTTGTCATTACTGAAACTGTAGAGTCAAGCACAGCAAAGATGATATAGATCCAAAATAGTCTTTAATAATAACTATATGTAAACCCAAACTAAGACAGGCAAGCAAACACAACCATAACATAGACAACACATAAACATAGACAACATATAAAGCATTGATAAGTGATCCTTTACTCATTGAGAAAATTACTTTATTGCGTGTTCAAGACGTGCATCTTTAAGGAGCCTCATGGCATACGTTACTAGATAAAGCGAAAGATTGTGCAAGAATGAATGATGAGCACTTAACTCACAAACAGGCATATGGAATGTATGTAAATCTGGGATTAATAGGTCCCCAGAGAGGGTTAAATAAAGGTTATTTTAAAGATTACACTCAAAAAAATGATTCTTGGCACAGTTTTTTATTAAGTATTTGCATCTATTTGATTTTATTTAAATAATCGTTTTTTAAAATTGTATGTACTCTGATTACTTAGAATCAATATAAATCTGTTAACTGTCAAAACTATTAGATTTAATCGGTTAAAAATTATGTATAGGGTTTACATAAAGCTTGCTCTGAAACAATTCAGATACAATTAGTTAAATTGCATGAGATTGGTTTACATAAATGGAATTGTTTACCATCCTCCAGTCGGTAGGTGGCGGTACTGCACAATGACGTGTCTAAAGCGGCTTTGGTAATGCATAAATCGGTGCAAATTCAAAAAATTCTCCTCACCATTTTGCATTGGAGCAGCCTGGATCATAATCTATTTGCAAGGTAAGATATATCTTATCTGTACTCAGTGTATATTATTTGACAGATTTCATTGTATATACATGTATTATTAGTGCGGTTGATATCGTATTACACTTATATCGAATGCATGGCCTATAGTTTATTTCACTAGCTAGCTAATGGTACTAATTAGGGCTGGGTTGAAATCTGTTTTTCGATTTTAATCGTTTCTCATTGTGACAGTGATCTCATTGTAAATCCTAAGAATCGATAGATGCTGTTTTCACTTGATGCGTGAACAAAACTTAATGAAACACAATAAATCACAGTAAGTTTTATTACTTGTGATATGAAAAAAGTGTCAGATTTCAGATTCTGTTAATTGTATCACTAAAGTTAAACAGTAAATACAGTTTTGGTGTTAAATGTAACGTGAAAGATCATTTTAGCGCCTCAGTACAAGCAGCAGTGCAGAACTCACATGAACCGACCATCTCTTCCTCTTTACTTCTAGTTACTACAGCAAATAAACATCAACGATCATCAGAAGGTGTTGAAAGGAACAGAACATCCTACTGGAATGAATCACAGCTCAAGTAATCACTCAGTCAGAGTTTCAAGACGTCAAAGGAACGGCTTGTAAACAATGTCAAAGAAAAGCCACTGAGTGAGTATAAACTCCTAAACTTGTTACTTAACTAGAAATAAATAAATAAAAAGGATAATTTTGCTAAATATATGCACTAGATGACATTCATTATATTTTTTAATTAACCTGTTCTTCAATATGTAATGCAATTTTGAATAAATTAGTCTTAAAAAAACAAGTAATGATATCCACTGTTTAAATGTTTGTATTTCAGCAAACTGGTGAAGAAAAATAATATCATTAGAAATATTATTTAAAAAACAATAATAATATAAAACCAGCCTTACATGCAATTTAAAAGTTTCTTTACAAATTACTGTAATATACTAATGTACCAATTGACAGGGTTTATTGTATAGTTGCTGCATTAGTTGAGCAAGATATTTAACTCAACTTTAGTTTTATATCTGAGTAAATCAATGACTAATGTTGTGTTTTTGGGATCTTGTTGTTCTGCATGTTTGAGAATGAAGACTAAAATCAACTGCAATTACATCCCGAGGAGCCCAAGTATCTACCTCAATGGAGACACTCATTAAATAATATGTGGTAAGTGTATGTCAACCTGCTCTTTTTACATTATAAATGTCTTAGGGATATATTTACATTGATAGTTATGTTAATTTTCTTATTAGCATCACAGTCTCACTTGCCCATGTGTGTGTAGTATGCAGCAAATTAGCTCATTTTTGATTTGATAAAACTCACTATCTCTTAGTAGAGGTAACAATAAGTTAGTATGAAAACTTGAGTATTGGTAACTGTTTTACAAGTTAAATATTTAAGTACATTAAATTCAAAACAATTTTCTTAAGCTTATTCTCTACAGTTCATTTGAGAAATTTGCACATTAGCACATTTGCAGCTGTTACAAATTATGGCAATGCAGAGTAAAGTTTAAGTACAAATAATTACAAAGAAAGATCGATTCATAAATTAAAAAAATATGACATTTTGAAGTAAAATACTGAAATGGCGTTTTCTTGTAAAATGTACTCAACGTTTAATGTTTTTTTTTTTCCTTTTTTTTTTTTTTTTAAATGCTGTGCAAGTGATATCCAGCCTCTTGACCGTCCTGGAACAACACATGTGCTAAAGTTTTTAAGCTTGGCTGTGTCCAGTTCCTTCAGAATTCTCTTCTCCATAAGGTAGTATAGTTCAAAATAACTGGCTATACATTTAATTCTTATTTTATACTGCCAGGCCAAAAAAAGTCGCTGTCTGGATTTAAATGAGTAAATACTTGATATTTAAGGATTGACTCTTTACTTAAGTGATTATGTTTCTGGCATGTTGTGTGCTTGGTAACAATTCTTTTAGCCCTAACTGATGCAGTGTGTAGCCTTTTAATTTCTCAAACAACCATATTCCAGGATAACAATGTCAAGATTCATCAGGCTCAAACTGTGAAAGATTGTCCACCACAGAGTCCTGACCTAATCCCTATTGAAAGTCTTTAGGATGTGCTGGAGTCGACTTTACGTAGCCTGTCCAAAAAGAAGTTGCACACTCTAATATTTAATTGGACCACCTATAGCTTTCATAACATTTTGCTGTGTTGTGGCATTGTTTAAACAACATTATGCAACATCACAACATTTATTTCCATCAAGAGTTGCATTTATTTTTGGCCTGGATCTTGTATTATCAATGGGAGAGTCTAACCACTCTAAGTCGACTCCAGCACATCCTCAAGACATTCAGTAGAATTAAACTCAGGACTGGTGATCAATTCATATATGAAAATGATTCCTCGTGCTCACTGAACCACTATTACACAAATTGAGCCTGATTAATTTTGTTATGGTCATGCTGGAATGTGTACATTGGTATGTCCTCCGACATGGTTGTTTAAGAAATGAAAAGCTACACACTGCATCAGTTTGTGTTAAAAGAATTATTGCCAAAATACAACAAGCCGGAAACTTAAAAATCACTGGAATAATCATCCAATTCTAGACTCTTCAGTATTTGCTTATTTAAATCCAAATGATGACTTTTTTTATGGACCAGGCAGTGTACATTTGAATGAGTCTACATATCCAAAATGTCAGAGTTTGTAAACAATGTGCCCTTAAAATTTCTGAATATGACACTGTGACTGGCATTGGAACACTACTCATTCTCTTTGTTTATCCTCCAGGACTGTTGAAAGTGCAGAGGCTGAGTCTAGAATTGCACAGACAACAGTGGGTATGTACATCTTTCATTCAGAGGGTGCTGGTGTTGGTCCTGTTGACCAACCTACGGATGTTGGTGTGGAAGTTCTTCAATGTCACTCTTGGGTGTGTGATGCTTTTTGGACTGATTTATGTGCTTAACTGAAGCTACGCAACGGAGCTCAAGTGCACGTTTGAAGAAAATCCTGGATACAACCAAGCTCTCACCAAACTACACTTAAGTAATGATAATGTCATTTTTGAGACGTCAGATTTTTGTACTTGAATCCATTTAAGTGTTAAAAGTTAAAAATGTAGATGCAGCATGTTTCTTTCGTACTCCTGTACTCCTAACATGTAATTAAACATGTATGGAAAGTGTTGTGGTGCAGAGCCACTCAACCCCTGAGCCTTATGGCATTTTTTTCTGACCATTATCTTATTTTTCTAAATTATTGCATGTCACAATTTTTTTTTTTTTAAATGTTAGTGCAACGTAAGCAGTACTGTTATCTTCGATTTACCTCATGTATCTGTCTACCTCAAATTTGCACAGTTCTTGAGGAAACTGATCTTATTTCTGCACTCTGTTAAAAATGGTTAAAAATTTTATTTTTTTCTGTTAAAGTTGTTTTTTTGTTGTTGCTGTTTTTGTTTTTTGCATTTATTACTGCAGTATGGTTGATTGTGTCAAAAATGTTTGAAAATAGCATTTAACCTTAATGTGCATGTAAATATGAAGGCACTTTTTGTTTCTTGTTGTTGCACACAAGTGTATGAACACTGGAAGTATGTCTTGCTAGCTCATATAGCCAAATGCTTTGAAGCATTAATAAATTGATCTAATGTAACAGGGTGGTCTTGTTGTTCTTTTTTGTGTGTTGTAGTTAGATTCTGTTGTAGCACAGTGTGATTGGGTGGGGTAGGATTAAATATATGAAATATGTTGGGTTTATGATAAAAAAAATATGTAAATCTGATGCATTTTAAGTACATTGGGTTTATTACCTAATAATACATATACATGTTTCTTATGCATTTAAAACAAATTGGATTTATTGTTACTATTACATAAGTTATAAGTTACTTATTACTTACTTGTTTCATTTACATAAGGTTGGCAAATTTGCATCACATAAAGTTTATTAGTTTGTTTAAGTTAAGAAATATGTAATCAAAATGGATGGAAATTTTACATGCAACTGAAATACATAAATCTTAAGAATTGGGCCTAAATATTTTTTTGAGTGAGCAAATTCCATCATTTAATCAGTACTTAAAATGAATGGTTAATAAATGTGGAAAGTAAGATGTCAAAGATGCTCATTGGTTGGTAACTGATAAGGAAACTGTATAAAGATTGATAAAGTCTGGACATAGACCAATTCAGATGGGCCGACTTGCACCTCAGGCTTTGTTGTTCTTTTTTTTTTTTGTAAATAAAGTCTTATTTTTTTATTTCTGGAACTCTGTCTCTGGGCTCCATTCCTGTAAGACTTTTCTCCACAACAGGTCAAACGGCAAATGAGGAAGACAGAACCAAAACACAATGAAACATGGCCAAAGCTGAACGTAACTCTAATAGTCTGTGAATGTTAGATTTGCTAGGCTGTTTTTTATTTTTTATTATTGCAATAAAAATAATTGAAGTTAGAAGCACCCATTGCCAAAAATGTAAATATCTTAAATATCAAAAATAAAAATATTTTGTATACTGCTTGATGTAGTGAAATTGTTTAAAATTCCCGGTTAATTTAATTCAATTCACATTTATTTCTATAGTGATTTTTAAGATACACATCATTGCAAAGCAGCATCACAGAAAATAAACATTTCTACATTACAATTAGGAGTAATTTATCAGTGGTGACTATGCAAAGCTGATGTCCATATGGCAGAAATGTACAGTTCTAGGATAGTAGAAATTATACACTTAGTTAATGACATGTTTTCAAACAGAAATGGTGAACATGATTAACAGCAATGATTATATGTTGTGATCTAAATAATACTAATGTAAGGAAAATGTAGTTTTGTATGTTGGTTAAGGGTTGGTGTCTTCTCTTCTCAGGCGTTCGTCATCTCAAATCTTCATAAGTGGCTGGATTCAGACTGAAGCTTGTGTAATCTCTAGTTACAGAAACAGGAAAGCAGACAGAATAAATTAGCATATTTATTTCAAGTAAAGAATAATAATGTGCATTTGATCAGGTATAACTGGAGTACAAGGTAATGAGAGAGATTATGTGAATGCTTGGCTAAAGAGATGTGTCTTTAATCTAGATTTACTAGACTAGATTTACTAACTAGCTTGTTTACTATAGCCTGTGTTCACTTAATTGTGATATTGTGGTAAAATAAAATGGGTTAATACGATGTCTATCTGTAAAAGTAAGAAGTTCAGTATTTCATCCAGTATATTCAGACATATATGATGGGGACATAAAAAATTTACTGCATTGAAGCAATAGTTTATGCAATGTAATGAATAAGCAAATTTTCATAACAACAGACCTGAAAAAAACAAACAAACAAACAAGACAAAACAAAAGTCTTTAGAAATGGTACAGACACCAGAATCTATGCACTGACACTGCATTGACCTGCTTATGAGACAGTTGGTGGCTTATCAACAGAGAATGGACTCAGAGAAAAGACCTGCATGCACTTTCACAATTCTGAAATGGTCAGACCTGTGTTTTCACAATTCTGGTCTAGACATCTGTATTTTGTTAAAATGTGAGTACAGTATGTACTGTGAACACTATTCATACTCAAAATACCAGAACGATCAGTCATTTTTAAAGATTTTTGTGTTAACAGAATGTTGGGCTGGGCTGGGCGAGGCGGCGGCGCTGCAGAGCCACTGAAAATGGCTAAAGGTTTAGTTATGAGAAGTTTTGAAGAATGTAACAATAATTAGGAAACGAATGCTCGCTGACATTTTCTGCAATAACAGCAGTTTCCAGTAAGTCACATTGTGTCGAGAACGATACCCTCTAGGATATGTGTGTATATTTTGCTCATACTGGGGGGAAAAAAAAGGAAAACAGATTTACTCACATTATTTACTGTCCAATTTATTATTATTTGTGATCTACACAACAAAACTGTGCTTCTCTTTTTTGATTACTGTAACTAAAGATTTCAGTCTACTAGATTAAATAATGTATTGATGAATATGAACCAGTCTAGTAGGCTATGTTCAACAGCACTCGAAGATGATTTTTGCTGTTGTCATTATTGAAACTGTAGTTATATAGTGTCCTGGAAATGGTCAAAAAAATTGCTTACTCAGATAGGGCTGCCCTCGACTAAAGATTTTTCTAGTTAACTAGTCATTCGTTTAAGCCATTAGGCTATTCAACTAATCACGCATTCTATATTAATTTAATAGACCAACTAATCCATATGAGCTTCAATATATGCCGCGCTCAAGCACACGTATAAAATTTTCCACAAAGCACAGGCAAAAGTAGCCTAATGATTATTAATGTATACAAAAAGGAGACATTTTAATTATTTATTAACTAATGTTTTATTGACGGCTGCAAGAAGAAATTCACAGTGCTGATCTCCACAGTATATGGACCATTGGACGCGCCTTTAGAGAGAAAGGCAACGTACATGCATTTAATTTCATTTTAAATTGGTTCGTTTAAAAGTAGACGTCAACCTTTCTATATATATATTTCTCTATGTGAGACACGCATGCTTTGTCTTTGATCTCTCATTTTGAATACATGAAATACAGTCGAATGAAAATTAAATTTTACTTTAGGTGCACCCCTCATATGTAGTGGATAAACAGCGATTTCCTTCAAATTTCTATTAAAGCACGTTAATGCAGTAAAAGTTAAACAGGGTTTTATTCTTTTGATAAAAACTTTTTTTCATGGTAATAATGACTTTTGCATGGAATTGCCCTATACTATATATGAATAATTGTTATTATCATAAATGTTAGATGTTGCTTTTTATTTTACAGGACAATATTATTACAATCAAGAAATCCAAATGTTTGTCAATAGGCTCTTTTGCACCGGAGGAACCTTTTCATAGTTCCTAGAACTATTGCCGGAAGTTCCCACTTTTTAGCTTGTTCGCACCGCAGGGGGAAATTGGTTCTCCAGGAATGACCCTGCTGGCTAGTTCCTAGAACTTCATGGTGCATTTTTGCATGAACTGTCCTTTAAGTGCAGTGCACTTTAAAATGATTTTTCATTTCACAATTATTTTGATGCAGTAATACGTAATTAGTGGTACTAATTTAATACAAATATTAACTAAAAAAAAAAAAACACCTATGCAAAACTCATAGGTGACTAATCATTAACGCAGTGGTTCTCAACCCACGGGCCGCATGCGGCCCGTCACGAATCCTAATGCGGCCCACCATGCTGTGCTGAACACAATTAAACAATAACTTTCAGTTTTACAATTCATTTTAGTTTTTACATTACTTTAAAAATGTACTAAACAAATATAAGCTATGATGTTTTTGTTATGTAAAATAATTTAGTTTTTCATATATTATTTTCAGACATGAGCAGATCAATGTACTCACGTAATTAATGTTACGCATTTAACGAACACTTTCAAGCGCGCACTTTGGCAGAATTCAATTCAAATAGTCATCAGCAGCCATTAGTTATGTAAAACTGAGCATCATAATGGACAAATTTGTGAAGGGAGAAAACTAAATGAGGAAAATGCCAGCGAAGGAACGCATTCAAACAAGAATAGGCGCAGTGAAGAGAGTGCTGGGCTTTCGGCATCAACTTTCGGTATGCCCCCCGCCACTCACTTGAAGATGTTCAGGCAAAAAGAAACACCCATAGGGGCCATTCACATATTGCGTCTTTGCGCGCTCAAGTTCGTTATTTCAAATGTAGACGCGCGGCAGGCGTGCTCATAATGGAAGCGACGCTCGCTTTTTCCAGGCGCGTCCGTGCCGCACCGCGGGTCATGTGACAAGAACCAACCAATCAGCTTCATCCTTTCCTGTAACAACATTGAAAGCTCAGCCAAGATGGTGAAACAGCTGATCATAGCTGTACAGGGATAGTCTTTTTTAAATAAATTTAGTAGCAGAGCTACTGCAAGCGATTTTCAGTGCTGGAAATCCATTTATCCTTTGCTGAAACTTCCGCGTCTTCATGGAGAGCGCAGGTCATGGTTGCTTAGCAACGGCAGACGCCACGGGAGCTCAAGCTAAAGCTAAAGAGCGCTTTGGAAAGAAGGAGAAAGCGGCGCGCCTAGTGTTTTCCACGCGTTTTTAAGCACGACATGTGAACGGCCCCATAGGCTACTACACAGCAATCATCCTTAATTACAGAAATGTGACAAAACATCTCTGGAGAGAACCTCAGATTATTAAATTTGAAAATGCTTTCCATATTTGGATCAACATAGGCTACATTTGTGAACACACACTTTCTGCAGTGTCGCGCGTCAAGTCACGCTTCCGTGCGCATCTTACAGACTGAAACTTACAATCACAACTTCATTGGTCAGCTCCCGACAGCATCAGGTGTTTTATCAGGTGAGTAGAATTATTTTATTTATTTCAATAAATGTAATTGTTTAGATATATTTAGGCTATAAATAATATTATAAATCTGGTTGGTTTGTATTGATGACGTAATATGTAAATGAGATGCGTGCGGCCCGTGAGACTTGCACTTGGACCATAGTGCAGCCCGGTGGACAAAAAGGTTGAGAACCACTGACTTAACGGATCATGCAGAAGCATTATAAAATACACAACTTTGGCTATACAATTTTTTTTTTATTTTATTTTTTATATCTTCTGCATGAGCAAGTACAGCATTCCAGTGCTTTTATACAAAATCTAACACTGTTAATATAACACTGTTGTCTTTTTGTCCTTCCAGTATCTCCCGACTTCCTCTGAAGCTTCAGTTCACTCTGATGTCCCAGTGATTGAAGCTGACATGATGTCAAAGTGACATCATTAAAAACAGTTGTCATTTATATCTCCAAATCTGTCTACTTAATTTTTTGTTTATGTTTTGGATTTTAGTGTTTAAGCTGCTTTCATATGTGCATTTTGCCATGTGTATGTTTCATGAATGTTCTTTCTAGATCTAAATATTTTCTATAAATTCAAAAAAGGCCATTTAAAAGTCTTAAAGTTCTTAATTGTTTCTGATTGTTTTGTTTTTCATGTTTTCAGGTGTTTTCATATTGATCTGAACTGAAAATACTGTACGAACTCCAAGTTAATTAAAAAATATTTAGTTGACCCTAAAGAACATACTACAAGTCTTTAATGTGCAATTATGTCCTTTATATGGTCAATTTCATCTCCCAAACTGTTGCATTGGTTTCTTCATTGACACAATGACAAGACTAATTCTTCCTGGACAAACCGTAACATTTTTTTGCAAAATTGAAAGAGTATTTTACAACTCTTTAATGTATGAGTTTTTCATTTTCACAGCAAATTTCCAATGCTATGTTTTGGTAAAGAGTAATATTTTATTGTAATAAACACACTGTAAAAAAATGTAATGTAAAAAAACAGTGAAATGCTTGGCAGCACAGGGTGTCATTATTTCATTAATAGAAATAATGGTTAAAGAACGTTTTTGAAAGAACGGTCAAGGACTGGCAGAAGCAGCTGCCAAACTAAAACTGTAAGATTAAGGTACGACATCCTATTTTTTCTTAAATGTTTTTTTTAACTGTTACTTTACAGGTATTGTCTGGATTATGATTGTGAAACATTCTCTGTGAAACATGTGTTAACCATCAGCAACAACAGCACACATGCAAAAACTAATAGCTATCACTGCATCAACAACTCCACAGTTACTGCCTTTAAATAAAGCGACACGCAGCATAACATCAATGTGTCTTGGTCTTCTCCTGAACTGAAGATGGAGGTACACAAACATGCTAAATAAAAATGATTTCTGAATGATTTTGACAACTGAACATTAAATCATCTTCACTTCTTACACGTGAATTTATTAATGTTGTCAATATTTTAGGGAATTTCTCTGCTTCGTCTGATGGAATCACAGTGCCTCCTATTGGAGACAAACAGCGTCACATGATGCAATAAGAGCCACTGTTGAAAGTGAAAGTAACATTTAAATCCGGACATTTTTTTTGAAGCTCATTTCTGACAGAAGACATCTTTACATCGGCCGTTTTGTGAGCATCTCTGAAAGTTAATTTACATTAATGTATATTTAACAAACGTGTTCTTCTGGAAATACGTGAATTAGTTTGGTAAATTTTTCGCTGATTTATTATAGCTAGAACTTAAAGAAATGTTTGTGTCTTAAGGCTTATCGGTGCACTAATGCTTTCGGGTTTGGGTATCGGTTTAAGCTAAAACTATCCAGGACTGCTTTTCCCAAAAGCATCATATACGTATGCCTAAACCGTCCACAGAGACCATAACCGTCCATTATGATAGCAATAATGGTCCTAAAATCAAATTAGGCTTGCTATGCTTTTGGGAGAGGCATCCCAGCCTTTGGCTACTTTTCTGTGTCTTTTTAAAACACAAGATTGAAATGATAAGGTACCATAGGAAGCGATTAACCTGCCTCCATTTCTATTTTTATCCACGTAAAAGCCTTCAAACGCTATGCAGATTTCACACATAAATGTAGTGCCATCTTTTGCATTTATGTAAATCACATTTCACATTATTAAAGTATTTATCGGGTGTTTAAGCTAAATAATGTTATAAATAAATGAAAACATGGAAACAAAAAAATACATAATTTGCAGAAATCAAATGCAATAATTATCATATTTTATGCATAACTATTTGTATTGTATACCTTCAACATTTTTTGTTGTTTCCAGTCTCGATGGATAACTTGTGATGGAAAGACCTGTCTTTGAACATGATGTATAAGGTGAGCAAGACTTTATAAGGACATTTGTATTTATTTATTTTTAAAGTGTATGTAATTGTGGCTGCTTCAAGTGACATTCGTTGTGTTGTTTTGTGTTCTTTAGAGCTTTGAGAACACGGTGTTGAGAGGAGAAGCAGATGATGAAGATCTCTGGCTGCTGTTGATGGGTAAAACCGGATCTGGGAAAAGCACCACAGGAAACCTCATCTTTAATGATCGGGTGTTTGAGTCAGAAAAGAGCTCTTCATCAGTGACCAGAGTATGTAAATCACACACTGGATCTGTTCATAACAGGAGCGTGACAGCGATCGATACTCCAGACTTCAGATTCTCCACTCACACTGACTTTGATTCAGACTCGGAGCTGAAGACAGCTCTTGAATTATGTTCAGCAGGAGCTCATGTCATCCTGCTCTTTCTGTCTTTAAGCACTTTCACTGAGCAGGAGATGGAGTTCATCAGCTGGTTTGAGCAGAAGCTCTCAGATTTACTCTAGTGCTCTTCACTCACGCAGATCAGAGACACATGAGATCTCTAGGAGAGATGATCAGGGCAAATCCTCAGTTATCTGCTTTTATTAACCGATGTGGTCAGAGATATCATGAGATTAACATTAAAGCTCCAGCAAACAGACGGCAGGTGACTGAACTCATGGAGAAGATCGACAGACTGGTGTCTTCGAGAACAGAAACTCCTGTTACACTCTAGAGATTATGGAGGAGACGGAGAGGAGAAGAGAGGAGGAGAAGAGAGCAGAGGAGGAGAAGAGAGAGAGAGAACGTCAGATGATTTTAGACACAGTCAGAAGAGAGACTGAGATACGAGTGAGGAGAGAAATTGACGTTTTTCTTTGTCTGTTTGTTTGGTTACTTTTTGGTTATTAAGTTTGGTTCTGTTCAGTTGACCATTTTTATGGACCCAGACCTGTCTTTAGTTTCTTGATGTTCATTTAGTTTCTAAGTGATTTAATTTGTGACTTTGTATTGAATTTTATTTTATTTTTTTGGAAAACCTGCGTCTCTTGCCTTTGACTGCTCGGTCCCTCACAATGTATGTATTTTTAATAACTAGGGAATAGCTTAAGGGTTAATATTCATGTTTGGTATGTATGAGTTTGAAAAAATCATGCTTTAAACGTTTCTTCCAATCAATTCTTTGTCAAATGTATCATAGTCTTGTTATAGAAATCATGTCCAAAATTATATTCTACAAGAGTGGAAAAATTCGGACCATGTGACTGATAAATGATTTATGATGGAGGGAGAAACATTAAAACTTTTTAGCCATGCTTTTTGTCATCACTTTCTGTGTTCTTTGAGCACCATTCCAGCGTGCTTCGGCCTGCATGCCAGCTGCTACCACGATGAGAAGAAAACGTCTCCGGTTACTATCGTAACCTCGGTTCCCTGAGAGCGGGAACGAGACATCACGGAGAATTCTCCGTTATGGGAACTCCTTCCCTTCCAACCTTTCCTGAAGTCTTATTGGCTCACGCCAGTCAAATGACCAATTGTCGCGAAGTATACACATCGCATGCAAATACTGACAAGCTGAGAGGCAGTATAAAATGCGGTGCACGCAACAATTACGTCAGAATCGGATACTGAACGCCGCTTAGCTGGTCGTGCAGCGAGCACGGCGACCTCCGTGATGTCTCGTTCCCGCTCTCAGGGAACCGAGGTTACGATAGTAACCGGAGACGTTCCCTCTCGAGCTTTCACGAGACCTCACGGAGAATTCTCCGTTATGGGAACGTTATTCAATCCCGCCGTGAGAGAGGCTACGTACAAGTTACACACTAGCGAAGATAGAACACACACACACATTTCCACCAATAGAGACGCTTGAAGGCGGACTCGCAGCTGATAGGTGGAGATTAGCCAATGAGCGTTTAAAGCCCAGGTATATGAAATTTGCATATCTGGTCAGTAATAACGTATGCTGCGCTAAGAAACAGGGCAGAAGCAAAAACAACAGCATTGTGAGAGTCTGCACAGAGATAAACTGTGTTAAGCAGCAGTAAACACAAAACATGATGGTACACCAATAGAATATACATTGTATAACTGGGGCTGCACTGAGTACAGGGCAGACAACAACAACAATAGCATAAAGGGCTGTACAGAGTAATTACTGTGTGAGGCAGCAAACATGCATGAATAGAGGTAGCATAAACGTGAATCAGTCACTCACCGACAGCACTTAGGAGGCCAAGGACTGACCGTCCAGCTTGTAAAACCTGGCAAAGGTATTCTGAGAAGACCAGCCGGCTGCAAAGCATATATCCTGAATAGACATATCTCTCAACCACGCACAGAAGGCGATAACCCTTGTTGAGTAGACCCTAATATGAAAGGGGCATTCCAAACCTTGGCTCGTATAAGCAGCCTTGATAGCGTCCACAATCCAGTGGGAAGCCCCTGTTTTGATACGGCCCTTCGCACAACCACCGTAGCATACAAGATAGCTGGTCAGATTGCCGAAAGCTGTCTGAACGGTCGATGTAAATCCTCAAAGCCCTGACTGGGCACACCGAAATCTGAGCATTCGCATCACGTGAGGTCGATGACTCAGAAGACAGGGCAGACAGCGAAACAGTCTGCGTTCTGAAGGGGGTAGATGGTGATTTTAAGCACGTGATTCTCTGCCAGAGAGTGACGCCGCAGTCACCGGGTCCAAGTGAATACAGTGCTGTCCACAGAAACGCATGTAAATCCCCTATGCGCTTAGCCGAAGCAAGGGCAAGAAGAAGTGCACTTTGGCTAAATGTATAGCCTGAATGCACTGTAAGTCGCTTTGGATAAAAGCGTCTGCTAAAGCATAAATGTAAAAGGTTCGAGTTGTAGCTGTGAAAGAGCTATTAACACCAACTCTAGGACCCAGGGCGGGACTGAAGGAGGGCGCGGGGGATGCAATGTACAAGAAAAACTCACCACCAGCGCGTGCCTACCAATCGATTGCCCGCCTAGCGGGGAACGAAACGAGGCAATAGTGGCCACGTAGACTTTCAGTGTTGATAGTAGAGATCCACTATCCAGTCTGTACTGTAGAACACTCAGAACATCCGACACGGAGCAAGCAGCCGGGTCGATATGAACATAACGGCACTATTTCACAAACACTCCCCATTTAGAGCATACAAACGCCTCGTAGAGGGTTCCCGCGCCTCGAGCACACGAGAATGCAGGGCACTCAGCTCCTCTGATATCCCCGAAGCAGGCACACATGAAGGCTCCACAACTCCGGGTTCAGGTGCCACCCCGAGCTGCTCATCTGAGATAGCAGATCCTTCCTGACGGGGATCGGCCAGGGCGACACCAGCAGCTCTGTCCGGTCCGGGAACCAAAGCTGGTTCGGCCAGTTCGGGGCGATGAGTATCACCGAAACACCTCTTTATTTTATTTTTAATATACAGCCTGGCTGCTGGCCAGTGCGATGTCAGCGCGTCCCCCTTCAGCCATCCCTTCAGCGGGGAGTGAGACAGGGAGACGAACAGCAGGCAATGTGCATTCTCGAGCTCGTGGCGAACAGATCCACCTCCGCTGCCCCGTAGCGAGTCCAAATCACCCGAACCGACTCAGGGTGCAACCTCCACTCTCCTTGAGGAATCCCCTTCCTCGAAAGCATGTCTTCCCTGCGGTTCAGAAGACTGGGGATGTGCGCTGCTCTGATTGAGAGAAAGTGACGGTCCGCTCATAGCAGGAGATTCGCTGCATGCTTGTTGGATCGTACTCCTCCTTGGTGATTATGTACAAAACCACAGACATGTTGTCGGCGCGAATCAGTACATGCCGCTGTTTCAGTTGCGGCTGAAAATCCTTAGAGCTAAGCACACTGCTTCCAGCTCCAAGCGGTTTATGTGCCACCGGCTCTGAGGTTCTGACCACAGCCCTAAAGTCAGCATGCCCTCGCACACTGCTCACCGGCCTCCAGCTGATGCATCAGTCATGACCACGACATGTGATGTCACCAAGCCCAGGGGAACCCCCCCCGGCTGAAGAGGCTTAGTGGCACAGTCTCAGAGCTTCGATGTAGCCGCGGGAGACCACGATGCGCAAACGGCCCGAGGTCCACGCCGTCCAAGGCACTCGAGATTTCAGCCAAAACTGCAGCGGGCGCATGTGTTCTTTAGTAAACTGCCCAGTTTGAAAAGGCACAGGGAAGACAAAATGGCCGCCGAGCGCGTATCTCCACTGCTTTCAGTCGAAGCACACTCCCAGATACGTTAGACTGACTCGGGGCGAGAATGCTCTTATGCATATTCACGCATAGCCTCAAGAACTCCAAGTGACGAAGCAGTTTGCCTATATGGCTGGCTGGCGTGTCCCGTGACTGAGCGAAGATCAGCCAGTCATCCAAATAATTGAGAACGTGCATTCCGCTCGCTCTGAGGGGATGGGAGGAGCTGCGTCCATGCACTTCGAGAAAGTGCGCGGGGGCCAAAGCTAGCCCAAGGAGAAACAGGGTACTGTACACTGTGCCCTCGAGAGCAAACCTCAGAAAGCGTCTGTGATGCAGTGCTATCTGAATGTGAAAGGACTCTTTTGTGCAAATATGCACTTAATGAACATACACTATCACACAAATTGAACAATTTGAGACAGCTTGCGGCCAGCTTTGTTTTTTCGCGCAGGGGCATCAGGTGACTCCTCGCCTTCGCGCGCTTTTCTCGCGCAGGGGCATCAGGTGACTCCTCGCCTTCGTGCGCTTTTCAGCGCAGGGGCACCAGGTGTCTCCTCGCCTTCGCGCGCTTTTCTGCGCAAGGCATCAGGTGACTCCTCGCTTTTGCTCGCAGGGGCATAATATGACTA